>CABFPE010000457.1:616272-629277 GCA_900660155.1 Hofstenia miamia
TAATTATATTTCCCAAGATTGGGAATTAGATTTTTAACATTTGCTTAGGTATGAAATGACAACACACACCACTAAAGGCAAGTGACACTTCCTTGTCTCTATCCAGGCGCCATGTTAAATGAAGAAAATCATACCAGTCCCATACATCTTCAGATGCAGGGTCTGGGAGCACTGAATCAGATGCTTCTCAGTCTAAACAGAAGCTTCAAATGGTTTCTGTTTCTACTGAGACTGTGAGGTCTACACTGCACCATGAGCTTCAAATGGTTCATGAAGCAGAAGGACTGAGTATTCAGTCAACCTCGTTTGTACCTGCTCACCATCAGCTTCAAATGGTTGATGATGTTTGGGGAGAGGATTTCCTTGCACCAGGAACCGCAAGGGTGGGCGTTAAATGTAAAATTCTGGATTCCTCACCACTTACAGATGTTTCCGAGTCTTATATTAATCAAATTCGCCCAGACTCAGACTCATCTGCATCCTCCACAAACTCTAAACCTTTTAAAAATATTCGCAGATTGGAAAAGTTTACTTCTATTGAAGGCGAACTATTACATCCCTATTTCAAACCTACCAAAAAGGCAAATTACATAGTGGATCGTAATACTCCTGCTGAAATGAAAGAACACATACAAACTCTTTTATGTTATCAAACTTCATCTCCTTCGGCAAACGTCCTACCCTTCACTATAGACTTGTATAAATGTGCTCATTGTAACACTCTACTATTTTACGAACACACAATGGCAAAATCATTTGAACAATGTTATTTGAATGCAAAAATTCATCCTTCTTTTGATGAAAATTTCAACCTGAAAAACTTACGACAATTACTCATTAACTTACATAAACTCCATCAAATTGAATTGCTCAACATTGATTACAACTCTTTACAAATTATTTACTTCATTTGCAAGAAAGATATTTCTTTTCCTAATCTACACAAACTTTTAGAAAAAGTTAGTACAATGGCAATAAATAATAAAGTAACATTATCTTTCATCTACATTGAACGCGAAATTTTTATCACTCCCGAATTCTTTGAAACTTTAGAATGAACTGTAGAAAATGTTTTCGTTTTTCACTTTGACGACTACATCATTCTAAACAATGACTACAGTGACGATAGCATATCAAAAATGCTGTACACTGACATTATGATGAATAATAAACTACCAGCCATTTGTCCAATTGTTGATACACACCTTGCAATTGATTTATGTCTTTATGGACAAGCTGCTGAAATATTGAATGAACACAATCAACTTGTTAATCTAGGCAAAGTCTCTATTCATCTATCAATGCAATTATCAGATGCCACAGTAAGGGAATTAAACAGTTATTGGAATAACATTAAAGGTGAACAATTCAAAACAGAAATATGGCCTGATATTGAAATTAAAGTGCCATCACTAAGTTATCACTGTTCTGTAGAAACAGCCATATCCAACATGCAAATATCATTTAATCTAAAAGATAAAACTGACTTCAGTAAAATGTTATTCTCAGAAGAAAAGGTTCCAACCTTCAATGCCAAAGCAGCTATGTGGTTACTATCGATATTCTTAACAAAATGTGAAACACTATCCCTACCCATTGATAAAAAGTTACGCCAAAACATATTGAAGACTACGAATTTTGAAATTGCTATAGCTCCCATTTCTACAAAAGCAAAAAATTGGCTAATAAGTGGAATTACTATTGCAACCAGTCCTCTAAAAGCAGACGCTAAAATATTCTACAGATATGAAAAATATTTTACATACTTACTCTGCCAATACCACATCACAAGTATAATTCCCATTACAATCTTATGTTTTAAGCTTGGAATAGATTATAATGATATTACACTTTTCTCTGATCATGTATGAAAATACATGTGGGGTGCTACCAGTGAAACTCATTACAATACTCTCCCTGGAGATTTACTACCTCTTTCTACCAATTATATTTTCAACAGAAGACATACTCTGTAAAACCATCACAAGTGAAAATTACTTATGCACACCACCTTCAGCTATTAAATTACCTTCAATAAATGCCTGCATGGAAAGGCTCAAAGACAATTAATGATGGCGTAAAATGGCTTGACAATGAAAACTATCACAAAAGTTTAATGACTCTTAACAGCTACATCAAAACAGAAAAATATAAAACTGCTATTGATAAAATCAAACAACATGGCAACAACAAAAGACTTTATGTTGATTCCTCACACACTCTAGCTGAATTGCTACATAACAGAAAACCCATTCATAAACAACTATCACAAATAAAACAGACAATTTCTAAAATGTCTACTCCAACTGTTGCATTATTCTCTGGCGGAATGGACATGCTTTGGGCAAATCTCACTAAAGAGAATTTAAAAGTTTACAATGTTGCATATAGAACGGAAATAAAAGTCATGTTATGGTCAGGAAAAAATTATATTAATGAAATCACAGAAGATGATGTTACCAACAACATTTCATTATTCTTTAAAGAAATAAAGGAAACCTGAAATCTTGTCACAACATTTCAGGAATTATACCCCACTCTAAACATTGATATGACATTGGCGCATAATTCTGATTTCAATGCTAAACTTACATTAATGATCACTATCAAAGGCTTACGACTCTACAGAAGATTTTCATCCATTTTCAATGTAAAAATAAACTATTTTCATCAATCTCATGTGATATCACATCAACTACAACACAACAAAAACATTATGTTCAAAAGCTGCTCAACAACTGAATTAGAAACAATGTGCTCAATACTTTGTTCCAACATGTTACTCTCTACTCTCTCATGGAATGATACCAATGCTGCTGACATAATCACCAAAACCGAAAACTCTTGGAAGAAGAAGCTGACATACATATCCTGGATCCTAGTCCAAGCTGGGTGGGCGTGTAGTATATTTGCATCTCTAATTTGTAAATTGATAGTATGTGTTGATTTAGTAATATTGTGATGATAGGCAATGTACAATTAGTGATTTAATATTCTTTGTATTCTGATTGGTTGCTTGTCCAAGGAATCCATTTTGGTTGCATAATTTGAATATCAGACATCACAGTAGCTTTTAAATATTTTGTTCTGCTATTACTCACTGTTTGATAATAAGTGAGTGACTGTTTTCTATTATTTGTAAATACCCAAATGTGTGATTTCTGTTAATTTAAGTTTTGCTACCATAGTTTCCAGTTGCTTTCATTTAAATTATTTGAAATTTCCCCAGCTGTATATTTAACTAACATTACCTTTTAGAATTTTTCAGATAATTTATTATATTTATTATTTTTTATGTATTTGATCACTATGATCAATGCTTAAGGTATCCCTCCAGGCAAAAGGTAGGATAACCAGAGGCTCTAAATGGCCCTCTGCTCTGACTCCTCTAGTCTAGGTGATAGTAGGTATTAGGTATAAGGATGAGTACAGTTAGGAAGCATGGTTTGCATGTAGCTATAATTATTGCATTTTCTCTAGTCTAAAATGAGCTGAGGCATTAGGTATTGGAAATGGTTCATCACTTTGGCCAGAGGCCTGATTCTGTAAGAAGAAGTTTGGAATTAACTTATTCTCTGAATACTTATTACCCATGGAATGAACATGCTCTTGTTTTCTCATTAGATAGAATTACATAATAACTAGTAGTTTCATCAGTTGTGTTTTAATATATCTAAAGATGGAATGCTTGCTGAGTGTTGCACATGCTTCTACCACAAGACAAGCATTCTACATTAAGTGGACATGGGCAGAGCAAAAGGAGATTGATGCTGTCAACTCAGAACTCAAGAAAATTCCCAGCCTTAATACTCCAGACTATTTGAAAGAATTCATTGTTGACTGTGATGCCAGCTCAGTCACAATTAGTGGAGTCCTCAATCAGGTTGTTAACAGCATTAAATGCCTGCTCCAGTATTTTAGTCAAAAGCTCAGGAACACTGAGCAGAACTATGGCGCCATGAAATCTGAGATGCTAGCATTGGTGGAATTCGATTTCTTCATCCTTGGGCTGTCACTTCTCTGTGTGAACTGACAATTCCACACTAGCTTGGTTCAAGAAATTTTCCAGGGACAAGTCCAACATAGTCGCCCATTGGATCAAGTATTTAAATGATTTTACATTTACTATTCAGCACTGTTTTGGGAGACTTCACATCAATGTGGATTACTGGACTGCTCTCCCCAGTTACAAGTGTGATCTCAAGAAACCAACTGGTGAGAAGACAACTTTTGGATTTATTCCTCTCAATGAATACTAGTGCCTTCCTGAGATAAGTGCTGACCATCATGGAAATGCCATCCTTCCAATTCTTATTAAGGAAGAAATTACTGAAGCTGAAATTCTACAACATCAACAGCATGACAAGGTACTAAGCATGATCCTTGCAAAATTGAAGAATGCAAATTCTATTCTTAACCTGGTTGCTAATAAATACTTCTGGCAGTACAATTGGAAGCAAATGGATGCTGGCTTACTCTACGCCAGGAGTTGGAACAGCAGGTTAACAGTCACTAAGTATTTCCAGAGGGACTTAGTTCACAAGATCCATGAAAAGGGGCATTTAGGCATTATTCAGACTGAGCGCATATTTAACTCAAGGTATATCACAATTGGCATCAGAGCTGCCATTCAGGACTTAATAGACAAGTGTACTACTTGCCTACTTCAAGCCTCCAGACATTTTCCAGAACAGTGAGCTGAGCTACACAGCTGAGCCACAGAATGCACCAACGAAATCGTCCATATAGACATTGAGAAGCTCTCCTGTGATGATGAGGGATACCAGTACCTTCTAGTACTCATTGATCACTTTACTATGTATGCCTGACTAATCCCCTTCATCATTACCACTACTGAGGTTATCACAGAAAAAGTTGTAAAAGAGTGGATCCTTGCTTGGGCCTATGGAGCACCTAATCTCTGATTGTGGTCCCTGATTTGATAACCATCTCATGGAGACCCTTACTAAAGAACTCAAAATAATTCATGAATTTACTATGGCATACCACCCACAGTTGAATGGTGTCATGGGAAGACTCAACCACACAGTTATTAAGTTAATCTAAGTCACTCTTGCCCAAGCAGCAGGTTGGAATTGGAAATGAGTTATTGAGGCAGTGGAAAATTTTTATAATACTGCAGTTCATTCACAACAAAGGTCAGCTCCTTTAAGGCAATGTTTGGTGAGTACACCTCTTTCTATTATGTTTCCTGATTACAATGAACCTACTTTGGAAAATTTTGTAAATCACATGTTGCACAAACTTCAAGAAGTGCATCTTACAATCTGTAGGAATTTGAATCAATCTGTTATCCACCAATGATGGAACTTTAATTGTAAATTCAGGGTGACAAAGTCTTCACCTATTTTCCTCACCAAATTTCTGATGCTAACCAGGTGTCAAAGCTTGCCACAAATTGGCAAGGTCCATTTACTATAACTAAAGTATTAGATCACTACAAGTACTTATTAAATAATGACTCAAAAGAACTGTTAAGGATATTGATAATGTTGTCATTGACCCTAATAGTGAATTTTCACTCATTGACTTATAATAACCTCACTGAATGTAAGGAAGACAACCTCACTGACGTCAAGTATGATAGTAACCTTGGTAATAGTAGCAACATTACTGCTACTTGTGTTTTGCCTAGACATAGAGTTAGAGACCAAGAGTATTTAGATCATTTAAATACCCAAGATCTCTATGTTTAGTAACCAAGTCAAATGATGAAAAGAACAGAAAACCAACTGCCCACAAGAAGGCAAAGGTGTTGAAGACCTAACCCATGAGATGAAGGGAGGAGGTGAGATGTAACCCTACACTAAGTAGATGATAGCACATCTTGGAAGCAAGGGAGGATGCATACAGAGGACTCTGAAAGCAGACAGTGCCACTACTTGGGAGACAAATATCCCCTCAGGAGCAGACCTTGGGCAACTACTTGGAGAGACAAATATCTGCTTGGGAACCCAAGGAGTCACATAAGTTAAGAGTGTCTTTTTCTAACATCTGTGCTAATACCTGACCATCCTGAAGTGACTCAAAAGCCCCCTCTAGCCTTGGTCCTTCATCACACACATCTACTAGTATCAGATCAAAGAAGACAGAAGAGAGAAAAAGAAAGACTTCTAAGGTGGGAGATGAGATTTTACACCCATATTTTATAGCCACCCTTAAAGCTGTTAGTTTTGTTCATGATAACCTGTCCTAAGAGACAAAGAATAAACTGTGATGGACCTTTAACACTAAGTCCCTAACCTGTTCAGTAGATGTTATTCTGTTTATTATTGATGCTGAGCATAGGCCAACTTGAAAATGCAGGGCAAGCTTAAGAGGCACTATTGGAGGAGCACCATCCACACCATGTTTGATGCAGATTTCAACCTCACACATTTGTGCTAGCTCCTGAACAATAAAAAAGCAATGCAGAAATTTGAGTGAGTAAACATTGAGTTTTCTGGCACTGGAAGTTCTCCTGTGCCTATGCCCACCTGGTCTATTACCAAAGATGAGTGCATCCTAACAAACAAGCACCACCCTAATGAGTTTGCCAACCATGTTATTGAGAGTAACAGAGACAATGAAATCTTAGGTCTCATTGTGGCATAATCCATCAGAAGCCATGAGTGGTCAAAATGAGAAAAAGAATGGAAGTAACTAATACTAAAATGTAATATTAATTAAATTGTACAACACATGGATATGATAGATTATTTAATTTGTAAAATGTTTGAAGCAATTTGATATTTAAATTAACTCGGTAGTATTTGGCAAACATTAAGATGACCAAACAGTGTACACTAATTATCACTGACATTGTGTAATTAAGGCAGAACTAGAAACGTGAGGGAAAATTGTAAACAAGCTTCAATCAACAGGTACTAGCAGAGTGTTTGATTATTTACTTAAATGTGCTATACATATATGCTGATTGTTAGAATCATTGATGAACAAATTTTATTGGATTCACTTCTTTACTTTCTGTCAGGTTATTTAATAGTTAAATGAAAAGCTAAATGTTCAAGCACTAGAGTAATCATACAGTGGTCCCTGAATACAATTATAGGAATTCTGGAGCAGCCTCACAATCAGCCTTTCAAAAGCACATTGAGGGCAGTAGCTGTAGATTTCTCAATGTGCTTATAGGTTACAAATAGGGATAGGGATTTTTACCCATTATAGCTTTCCTATCTTTCATTGCTTGCAAATTATTATGATTACTTTTAGATTGCTCTACATGTTTACTGCACAGTTCTTTTGTATGTTGTATTTACTATCTAGTAATTTAGTAGACTGTTGACTGGTTTATGAATTAACTTTCTTGCTGACTGCATTGATTGTTCACATGTACAAAGGGCTAACATGTATTACTATAGATGTAGGGTTATTATATGTAAGGAAAAATAACAAGCTAAAGCACCATGGTTGAATTATTTCCTTTTATTTACATAGTCATAATAACAAGGACAATCAATGCACTACATTGTTAAGTTATCACACACACACTATCACAGAGTTAAACATCCATGCACTGATTCACCAACTGGTTTCCATCATGAAGTTCAAGTAAATGCTGGAGCTGTTACCAACAAAAATGTCTCTGGATGCACATAGAACAGTGCCAGGTTTTGACCTTGTATTCCATCCCCTGCTCTCAATCTAAATAAGCTGTGATTAGTTAAGCATTTAGGATCACTAATGCACATTAATTTAGTTAATTAACTATACAACAAGTTAGGTTGAGAGAATTAGGAGTCTTTCACATCCTAAACATCATATACACCCTGATATACCCTGAGAATAGAATAGCAACTCACAAATAAATGTGAAATTAGCATTGGCAAGATTCTACATAGTGACTGTGACAGGCGCCCAACATGCACAGAAGAGAAAATCAATGGAAATTTAAACAAAATCCTAAATGTGGAAAAACAAAGGAAAACCTAGAATTAGTGTGCACAGATGGTTAGTTCAGAAGAAAGAAAATCTAATCAATGCCAGAACAAGCAACTAACATAATTGAGTAAAGATAGTTGTTTCTTCTCAAATTATGAAGAAAACCTTATCAGAAATACAGTTAACAACCAGAATTTTAAACAATGAAAGACAAAAAGATGAGTGAATGTAACTGCTAACTTAAGCACAAGAAAAATTGTTAAAAGAGAACCAGCAAATTATTACTCAAAGCTATCAATGGCAATGGTAAATTTGAGGAAAAAACAAAAGACTAAAGCCAAGACACAGAAAACATCACAAAATCAAAAAACCCCAGAAGAAATTACAATATCCCCTGAAAGCAAGACATCCCCCAGCAGAACTAGTGCTACAGCCAGCACAACCAACTACTGAATTTACTATAGTTGAGCTCACCAATATAATTGAGAACAACACTAGTGAACAAAGAGAATTGACAATACAGATAGAAAAATTAACACAATGAATGTTCAAGGTGGAAGTAGCAAATGCCAAAAAAGAGAAACACATTGAGGAAATCATACAAGATACAAGTGCAAGATTGATGGAATAACAAAATTTGTTCCAAAAACAAATTGAAAAGTTAACAGAAGCTAATAAGGAAATTAAATCACAAACAAAAAGTTACAACAACTTATGAGCCAGATGAATGAGGAAAATGTAAATCTTAGAGAAGAAAATATCTCAAAGCAAGTAGTGATTGATAATTTCAAAGATAAAATTAGATTAATGGTATTAACAAATGAAGAAAATGAAAATAAGGAAAAAGGGAATACCAAAGTAATAGAAACAATAATAGCTGAGAAGCCAGAAAAACTAAATAAAGCAATACCAACAAGAGAGACGCCAATAAAAATTTATAAACAGTGTGAAACTGAAGAAGAATTCATGGAAAAATTAGTGACTAACATAACAGAACAGGTGAAAGAAAATTTCAAAAAACCAGGAGATTCAAAGCTTATGTTCAAGGATACTATGCTGTCAGAGGAAGAAGATATAGACACACCAGCATGTAAAGCAATCCTCCTGAAATTCACAGGAATGGTTGATAGTTATTCATCTACATTCAATGAATGGGTTCAAATGCTCAAAATGAGCATGAAGGAAAGAAAGGTTACACAGAGACAAGCTGCAGTGAGATTCCCTCTGTACTTAGGGGGCATATCAGCATTATTTGGTGTTGGACATAGAAACAAAAACAAATGATATGAAATTGGTGGGAGAGTACCAAAAATATTATGATGATGAAAGCTTTAAAAGCCAATATCAGATGCTATTAAAGGGTATGAAAATGAACAAGAGAGAAGATCTATGTAATTACATGTCCCTGGTAGAAAGACTGTTATAATTAAGTTCAAGAGAATGAACATATTCAAAATATGACTTGTTTTCACACATTTGCAAGGGACTGCCAGATTCAATTTGACAACAGTTTGAGATAAAGTGTGACACTGATGATTCCTTAGACAGAATGATAAGAAAAGGGTTAGCCATACAAGTGACAATGGAAAACAATGCTCAGATAAACAAAAAATCAGCACCAGTAAAAGCAGGACCATTATTGATGACAAATAGTAATGGTAAAACAACAGGAAAAGAAGATATGAAAAAACCAAGAGATGAGAATATAAAAATTAAATTGAAAGATGGCACAATAAAAAAATAAATACATAGGAAAGATTTAAAATGCCAAATGTGTGGTAAGAATTTCCACATGAAGAAATATTGCAAGGAACAAGTGAATTTGATCAAGGAGGAGGAAGCCTATTTTCAAGAAAAAGACTTGCTAGATGATGAGGATGAAGAAGAACAAAATGAAGAAATGGATAGTGAGACTTTAAACTAAAAGGAGCACTGTCTCCAATAAACTGCACCTGTTCTAATTGTAACTGACCTGATCAAAACAAAAGACTTGCTAGATGATGAGGATGAAGAAGAACAAAATGAAGAAATGGATAGTGAGACTTTAAACTAAAAGGAGCACTGTCTCCAATAAACTGCACCTGTTCTAATTGTAACTGACCTGATCAAAACAAATACAATCACAGTTTTAATTAATGGTATAATGGTCAAAGCAACTATAGATACAGGAGCAGTAATATCAATCATTACTTATTAATGTGCATTGAGAATAGGATTCAAAAGAGAAAATCTACAAAAAAAGTAGGTTAATAAACGCCTTGGGAGATTATATTGACATAAAAGGCAAATTGCAAGAGGTACCAATTCAAATAGCAAACACCACATTCTCACAAATGTTTATGGTTATAGACACAGAGAAAAACTCATTACTATACAAAGTGATGCTTGGAAATGATTTTCTGACAAATAATAAGTGAATCATAGATTACATGAATAAAACAATATTGGTACAGGAAGAAATAGTAACAACCCATGAAGAAGAAGAAAATATGGAGGTAATACAATTTTGATTAAGTGAGGATATAAAATTATTGCCCAATAATTGGAAAATGTGCCAGATACAAACAGGAGATGATATGAGTGAGGAAATCATGATATATGTTCAAAAAGGAATTAACACAAAAAAATTATCAATGGCATCAAGCCTGTGCCTGTAAAGTAAGATAAAGGTACTATACTGATATTGAACACAACTAACCACATAGTCAACATAAAAAGAGACACTCTTAAGATAAAAGGGAAGAGAGTCAAAACAGAAAAAATGATAGTGAATAAGACAATTAACATAATCAAAGAAGACGAGGAGTATCAGATACTGGAAATTAACAAAATGGAATATCAGCATCTGAATGAAAGAGAAAGCAAAAATTGATTGAAATCCTTCAAAAACATGCAAAAATATTCAATTTTGGAGAGATATGTGTTGGAAAAGCAGTGGGGGAAACACACAAAATTATAATGACCACAGATGAACCAATAAGATTACCATGTATGAGAGTGCCAGAAAATTTGAAAGAAAATTATAATACCATTCTGAATGAGCTGATAGACAACAAGCTAATAAGACCTAGTGAAAGCCCATATGCTTCACTGACAGTCTTCATTGAACAAGGGAAAAAGTACAGGCTGTGCATAAACTTTCACAAGCTCAATGATATTACAAAGAAAGATGCATACCCACTTCCAAGGATAAAAGATATCATATATGAGGCTAGCCAAAAATAAGTATTACACCTGTATACATCTATATAAGGCATATTGGCAGGTGCCAATGGAGCCTAAAGACATCAAAAAGACAGCATTTATAACGCCATATGGTCTATTGGAATGGATGTACATGGGTTTTGGATTATGTAATGCAGCAGCTACCTTTCAAAGGTTTGTAACAAAGGTGCTTAAGCAAAATAACAAAAAGATCGAAAAAGGAGTAAGTACATACATAGATGACATCCTGATAGCAAGTAACACAATTGAGGAGCATATGGATAAACTAGACAGAACATTAACAATTCTGCATAATGCAGGACTGTGTGTAAATGGAAAAAATGGGAAATTCCAAAAACTCAAGTAGTATTCTTGGGAAGACAGATACAAAAAGGAGAAATAAAAATGAAGAACAATGAAAAAGAAATGATACAGAATATTAGTAGTCTGAAAACGAAAAAAGACATACAGAGAATAATGGGATTTATAAACTACTATGGATCTTTTATAGCAAATGTAGCCCATAAGACAAACAAAATGACAACATTGTTAAAAAAAATAAGACTTTTGATTGGACATGGAGAGAGCAGGAACAGTTAGACAACATAAAGAGTGAGTTAAGTAAGATGCCATCATTGAACACACCTGACTATGAAAAAGAATGTATCCTAGATTGTGATGTAAGCAATGTTGCCATAGGTGCATGTCTGGGGCAGATAAAAGATGGAAAAGAGGTACCTATGCAGTTTTTCAGTAGAAAACTCAAACATAGTGAAGAAAATTATGGATCAACTAAATTGGAAATGTTGGGATTGGTAGAAAGTATTAAAAAATTTCGTTATTGTTTGATAGCTCAATATTTTAAAGTAAGAACCAATAATAGTGGACTAGTGTGGTTAAACAAGGGAAAAAGTACAGATTGTGCATAGACTTTCATAAGCTCAATGATATTACAAAGAAAGACGCATACCCACTTCCAAGGATAGAAGATATCATATATGAGGCTAGCAAAAATAAGGATTACACCTGTATAGATCTATCTAAGGCGTATTGAAAAACTAGATGGCAAAAAATAACAATTTCAATTCTTACCTCATAACAAGTATAAAGAACTACCAGAAATGAATGCACATGGCTTTTGGAATATAATAATGCCTATAACAATGAAAGAAAAGATCACTGGTACTCAAGCAACATAATAAAAAAACAAAAAACTGATATCATTTTGAGAGAAATAATAGAAAAAGTACATGATGAAAAAAGGATTCTAGGGAAAGAAGCTGACAGCTATTTTCAAAGATACATATGGAAGATAAATAACAATGGACTTCTATATTTTGAAGTGAAAATGCTGAGAATAGCAATTCCTGAGGAATTGGTAAGGAAAGTACACAAAATGAACATATCAGGATAATTCAAACAGAAAAAACATTTAATGCCAGATTCATAACAACAAGCATTAGAAGGACGGTGGAAGATATAATTAACAAGTGTACAATATGCCTGATAAATAATAAAAGCCATTTCCCAAGACAGACAACACCACTGGAGAAAATAATAGCAACCACACCAAATGAAATAATGCATGTGGAACTGGAAAAATTATCACAGGATGATGAGGGATATCAGTACATACTAGTATTGGTGGATAATTTCACAAAGAATGCATGAATGATTCCATTAGATTCAACAATGGTGAAAATAGTAGCAGAGAAGATTATGAAGGAATGGATACTGAAATTCAGAGCAATGCAAACAATAGTATCTGATAGAGGAGTGCAATTCAAAAGCAAATTATTCAAAGAAATGACTAAATTAATTTAAATTTTAACTGAAAAAACAATGGCGTATCATCCACAGGCAAACAGAGCTGTTGAGAGACTTAATATATCTATGATC
>CABFPE010000457.1:630277-664928 GCA_900660155.1 Hofstenia miamia
GAAAAGAAGATATGAAAAAACCAAGAGATGAGATTATAAAAATTAAATTGAAAGATGGCACAATAATAAAAAGAATACATAGGAAAGATTTAAAATACCAAATATGCGGTAAGAAAGGCCACACAAAGAAATATTGCAAGAGACAAGTGAATTTGATCAAGAAGGAGGAAGCCTATTTTGAAGAAGAAGACTTGCTAGATGATGAGGATGAAGAAGAACAAAATGAAGAAATGGATAGTGAGACTTTAAACTAAAAGGAGCACTGTCTCCAATAAACCATGCACCCATTCTAATCATAACTGACCTGATCAAAACAAATACAATCACAGTTGTAATTAATGGGATAATGGTGAAAGCAACTATAGACACAGGAGCAGTAACATCAATCATTACTAATGAATGTGCATTGAAAATAGGATTTGGAAGAGAAAATCTACAAAAAGAAAAAAGTAGGTTAATAAACACCTCAGGAGATTATATTGACATAAAAGGTAAATTGCAAGAAGTACCAATTTGAATAGTGAACATCACATTCTCACAAATGTTTATGGTTATAGACACAGAAAAAAACTCATTACCATACAAAGTGATACTTGGAAATGATTTTCTGATGAATAATAAGTGCATCATAGATTACATGAATAAAACAATATCAGTACAGGAAGAAATAGTAACAACCCATGAAGATAGAGAAGAAAATATGGAGGCAATACAATTTCAATTAAGTGAGGATGTAAAAATATTACCCAATAATTGGAAAATGTGTCAGATACAAATGGGAGATAATATGAGGTCAGAAGTCATGATATATGATCAGAAAGGAATTAACACAAAAGAATTATCAATTCCATCAAGCCTGTGTACAGTAAAGGAAAGTAAAGGTACCATACAGATATTGAATGTGACTAACCACATAGTCAACATAAAAAGAGACACTCTTAAGATAAAAGGGAAGAGAATCAAGACAGAAAAAATGACTCTGAAGAAAACAATTAACATAATCAAAGAAGACAAGGAGTATCAGATACCAGAAATTAATGAAATGGAATATCTGCACTTAAACAAAAGAAAAGGGAAAAAATTGGTTGAAATCCTACAGAAACACACAAAGATATTCAACTTTGGAGAAATAAGTGTTGGAAAAGCAGTGGGTGAAACACACAAAATTATAATGACCACAGATGAACTGATAAGATTACCATGTAGGCGAGTGCCAGAAAATTTGAAAGAAAATTATAATTCCATTTTGAATGAGTTGATAGACAACAAGATAATAAGACCTAGTGAAAGCCTGTATGCTGTGCAAATGGTCTTTGATAAAAAAGGGAAAATGTACAGGTTGTGCATAGACTTTTGCAAGCTCAATGATATTACAAATAAAGATGCATACCCACTTCTAAGGATAGAAGATATCATATATGAGGCTAGCAAAAATATGTATTACACCTGTATAGATCTATGTAAGGCATATTGGCAGGTGCCAATGGAGCCTAAAGACATTGAAAAGACAGCGTCATATTATATATTTGAATGGATGTACATGGATTTTAGATTATGTAATGCACTGGCTACCTTTCAAAGGTATGTAACAAAGGTGCTCAAGCAAAATAACAAAAAGATCAAAAAAGGAGTAAGTCCATACATAGATGACATCTAAATAGCAAGTGATACAATTGAGGAGCATATGGATAAATTAGACAAAACATTAACAATTTTGTATAATGCAGGACTGTATGTAAACAGAAAAAATTGTGAAATTCTGAAAACTCAAGTAGTATTCTTGGGAAGACAGATACAAAAAGGAGAAATAAAAATGAAGAACAATGCAAAAGAAATGATACAGAATATTAATAGTCAAAAAACAAAAAAAGATGTACAGAGAATAATGGGATTTATAAACTACTATGGATCTTTTATAGCAAATGTAGCCCATAAGAAAAACAAAATGATGACATTGTTAAAGAAATATAAGACTTTCAAATGGACATGGAGAGAACAGGAACAGTTAGACAACATAAAGACTGAGTTAAGTAAGATGCCATCATTGAACACACCTGACTATGAAAAAGAATTTATCCTAGATTGCGATGCAAGCAATGTTGCCATAGGTGCATGTCTGGGGCAGATAAAAGATGGAAAAGAGGTACCTATGCAGTTTTTCAGTAGAAAACTCAAACATAGTGAAGAAAATTATGGATCAACTAAATTGGAAATGTTGGCATTGGTAGAAAGTATTAAAATATTTTGTTATTTTTTGAAAGGTCAAAATTTTAAAGTAAAAACTGATAATAGCAAACTAGTATGTTCAAAAAAGTTTTCAGGTGATAAATTGTCAATAGTTTCACTATGGATTGAATATCTAAATGAATTCAAGTTCACAATAGAACACCAAAAGGGCACACTACACAAAAATGCAGATTTTTGGATGGACCCTACCAGAGTATCAAAGAGATATTGAAAAACTAGATGGCAAAAAGAAACAATTTCAATTCTTACCTCATAATGAGTATAAAGAACTACCAGAAATTAATGCAGATAAGAAGGGGAACATAATAATGCCTATAACAATCAAAGAAGAGATTACTGAAAATGACATAATTGAAAAACAACAAACTGATATCATTTTGAGAGAAATATTAGAAAATGTATGTGATGAAAAAAGAATTCTAGGGAAAGAAGCTAATAGCTATTTTCAAAGATACAAATGGAAGGTAAATAACAATGGAATTCTATATGTTGAAGGAAAATGCTAAGAATAGCAATTCCTGAGTACTATAAAAGGGAATTGGTAAGAAAAGTGCAGGAAAATGGACATATCAGGATAATTCAAACAGAAAAAACATTTAATGCCAGATTCATAACAACAAGTATTAGAAGGACAGTGGAAGATATAATTAACAAGTGTACAATATGCCTGATAAATAATAAAAGCCATTTCCCAAGACAGACCACACCACTGGAGAAAATAATAGCAACCACACCAAATGAAATAATGCATGTGGAACTGGAAAAATTATCACAGGATGATGAGGGATATCAGTACATACTAGTATTGGTGGATAATTTCACAAAATATGCATGAATGATTCCATTAGATTCAGCAACAGCAAAAATAGTAGCAGAGAAAATTATGAAGAAATGGATACTGAAATTTGGACCAATGCAAACAATAGTATCTGATAGAGGAGTACATTTCAAAGGCAAACTATTCAAAGAAATGACTAAATTAATGAAAATTTTAACTGAAAAAACAACAGTGTATCATCCACAGGCAACAGAGCTGTTGAGAGACTGAATACACCTATGATCAAATTATTATGAGTATTAACATCAAGAATAGGAGGGAGAGACTGGAAAGACGTCATAGAAATAGTAGAATATTTCTATAACAACTCAGTACATTCAACAACAGGGATGACTCCATACAAAGCCATGTATGGAAGAGAAGCTGCAACACCTATATTGATGCAATATCATGTGTACTCTGATAAACTGGATAATAAATATATAAGAAAGATCAAAGACCAAATTACAGGAATCCATGAAGCAATGCGTCACAATATGAAAAAATCTGCAATAAGATAAGAAAGACATTTCAACAAGAAAATCTACAGGAAACCACATAAGGAAGGGGATAAGGTTTATGCATACACTTTACTGAGAACACAAGACTTGAACCAGGTAAGGAATCTAAAAACACAGTGGTCAGGGCCATTCACTCTTACACAAACACTACCAAACAATAACTATAAACTTAATGATGGAAGGGTATTACACTTCCAAAACTTAAAATGAGAAACAGTAGACATAGAGCAAACAATGCTAGACAAAAATGCGGAATTTAAAATTATACAAATTAATGATGGTACATATGCTGAGATGGATGATCTGGATAGTGTTCACAAAGAAGAGATCCAGGAGGAACATAGACCTAAAAATGATGAACCTGAAGTTGAAAGAAGAGTAATGCCCCAGAGGGCAGTAAAAAATAAAAAGAAATATGACCCCAAAATATGGGATGTTAGTTTAGTAAATGAATTTAGGAAAAATGAAGAGACCCAACAGTACACAAAGATTGCTGATGAAAGCCAGAAGAGTGTGCAAAAGGACTCCACAATCTGATCATCAACTAAAGGGCGTGAGGATGGAGGAAACATCAACTAGCTGTACAAGAAAAACTAGGTCTCCACAATCTGATTGTCAAATAAAGGGCATTATGATGGAGCATTAAACACCTAGTAATAAAAGATGAAGAATTAAAAGATGAGCTCCACAATCTGATTACCAATTAAAGGGTATGAGGATGGAGAATCAAACACTCAGCAACCCATGACGCAGAATAAGAAAGAGATCTCCACAATCTGATTACCAATTAAAGGGTATGAGGATGGAGACAAAGAACACCCTCACCCAAATGCTAATTAAATGGCAGGCAGATAAAGGAGGGCCATCATTGATATACTGATCATCAATTAAAGGACATGAGGTTGGAAACAGCAGAATATTCACATTCCCCTCAACTTCCAGCAGTATTTGATGCCAACTAAAGGGCAAAGAGGAAACAGCTATAAAACTCTTAAAGGATGCAGATATCCAACCAATTAGTGATGACTCCAAAATGGACATTTCAGAAAAACCTTCAACTAGTTCACTCCCAGCAACAACTCAGAGTTCACAAATACTTTCACATAGGCAGCTCTCAACAACAACAAAATCATCTAGATCTGAAGATAGAGAGAGTTGAATGACAAAAATAGGCAAAGAATGCATACATCCATATTTTATTGCAAATCAAAGAATGAGATATTACTCATACAACAACCTCTCACCAGAAACAAAATGATCAATCATACAGAACACATCCACAAAAGAAAATGAAAGCTCACCCATTTCAATAGTGATAGATAAGAAGAATTGACCCACATGTAATATGATAATCACATACATGACAATATTGAGAGAAGAATTTAATAGACCATATTTCAAAAGTATGGTACATGTCACATTTGATGAACAGTTTACCCTCAAAGATGTACAAAAGCTCACAAGAAACAGAGAGAAAATAATAAGAGAATGCAAATAAGTAAACCTTGATAAGAACCACCTAATGATGATATATTTCATTAAACAAAGCAAGATTGGTTCAAAAAACCTGCAGACAAATATTGAGGAAACACTGTGGATAGCCAAAAAGTACAAAATGAAAGTCATAATTATTGTATCTCATAATCAAGAACAAATCCCAGAATTTGTTAAGGAGATGGAAAAAAGCTAGAAAACCCCTTTATTGTGGACAGTGGAAAATTGAAAATATCTGATCTCATTAAGATAGATTTACAAATCAATGAAATACCACCAGCTCAAAGAATAATGGTGTAGCCAAAGATAGCAATAGATATGTACTATCAGATGAGAATGATGGAATTACTAGGAATGGAAACTAATCTGGAAGAGATGGGAAACATATTTCTAAAATGCAGCTAAAATCAGACACCTGAACACTTACAAAGAATAGCAGAAGTTTGGAAGGAAATCAAAGCAGAAAAGCTGATACAAGAGGAATGGCTGTTAATTGATATAAAATCTCCAATGAAAAAATATCACAAATCAGTAGAAGTGGCATTGTATGAAATCAGAAGGGCATTTAACATGGAAGCAAAGAAAAACTTCAAAACATTGCTATTCAAGGAAATAAATGCACCTGATATAAGGGCAAGGACGTCTATATGGCTGATGGCAATAGCATTAACTAGCAACAAAAAATTCTTATTACTGATGATGAGAAAATAAAGACATCAGGTGGCTAAAAATAAGAAACATGAGATAGTCATAGGACTGATACCAATTAACATAAAACAATGGATGCTACAATATGTTGATATCTTACCATTATTGCCAACAAAGAAGATGCAACAGAAATTTGAAAAATATTTCACAAGATTGTTTATGCAACAGCATATGTTAGGCAGACCAAGTGTAGTTGAACTTGCCAATAAAACAGGTATATGCTTGGGTGAAATTGATATATTAACTGATGAAACAAAGAAATACATGTGGGGTGCAACATCAAACACCAAGCTCAGATCTCTAAAGCAACAACTGTGGATGACAACATGAAAACTAATGAGGAAAGAATAAGCAGAAACACTGGAAACAATAAAGGCAATAGAAGAAAAGAAAGTGTATGAAACAATAACTAGAGAAATAAGAAAATATCTCAAAGACTACCCACAGTGTGCATACACAAAAATTATCAAAAGATTGGAGACTATGAGAAGAGAAGGACAAAATTGCCTGATTGAGATTATTGAAATGGTGAGTAAAAGTCAAGAAGAGATGCAAATTGAAGACACACTATTACAATCAACAGAAATAGCACTAACCCCAAACACTCAGAGAGTAATTGACAAAGTGAACATGGAAAAAATGGGGAGAACAAGAACCAAGCAAAATATCATGAGTAGACACAGATGATGAAAGATTGTTAGTAGAGATCATGGTAAGAAGAGAAAGCACAAATAAGATAGCACAAAGAATATATGGCAAAGTATATGAATGTGAAACAAAATCATTAATTAAGATACTATGTACATGTGTGGAAGCTTTCACACAAAGAGAGATTGGTGAAATATTACAGCCACAAAATCAGATAGTGGTGGATATTAAATGTATTACTTTGAAAATGATGATGAAACTGGAAATGGCACAGAATTTAATGAAACATAGTCTAACAAATATGTTTTGGGAGAACATCAAGAAAGCCAAATTATCTGGCAACCTTTGGAATGGCAACAACAGTGCAAATGCAGGGATCCTACCAGGCAATAGAGAAACAAACAATGACTACATTATTAAAATGCACACCACCACTAATGATCTCAATACCAATGCTGTTACCAACATAGAGGCTGAAAGATAAAAAGGCTGTTAGGGCATTCTGGCACAAAGAGTATACATATGTGAACACACAACAGGAAGCAGAAAAGACAGTAAATGACAAGAGATATAAGAAATTGAAAGAAATGTTGCTGAAAAATAACAGCAAAGAGAGAATCTATATAGAAGGAGAAGTCACAACATACAATCTATATAGAGAAGGAGAGGCCATACATAAGCAAATACACAAGGTCTGACAAGAAATTGAAAAAAGAACAATGCAAACAGTTATACTGTTTCAGGAATAAATGATATAGTGTGGGGAGAGTTATGGGGCTCACAGTATCAATATTATGATGTGATGAGATGCATGGAAATTATAACAATGATAAGATTAGGAAAAATGAACAAGAAGAAATCATGAGAAAAGAAGTACAAGAAAATATAAGCACTTTCTACAATGAAGCATCAATATCTAATGATAGCAATAAAAGGATTATGCCTATACCAAAAGCATTATGACATATTTAACAAAAAGTTGAATAAGCTGAGAAGTATGTGTACAATATCAAAATTGTTAAAGAACCCATTATTTCTAAAACACAAAAAGATGCTAACAACTGAAAAAGACATGGTATTAAAAATTACAAAAGAGGAGCAGTACAAAAAAGTAAGCTGGGAAATGTCAGAAGCAAATGGATGGAATTATAAAGAAGGCAGCAGAGATGGTTCATAGAGAAAGAGTAGTCATCCTTAATTAGCTACACTGGAGGGGAAGTGTGGCATAATCCATCAGAAGCCATGTGTGGACAAAATAAGAAAAAGAATGAAAGTAACTAATACCAAAATGTAATATTAATTAAATTGTACAACACATGGATATGATAGATTATTTCATTTGTAAAATGTTTGAAGCAATTTGATATTTAAATTAACTCGGTAGTATTTGGCAAACATTAAGATGACCAAACAGTGTACACTAATTATCACTGACATTGTGTAATTAAGGCAGAACTAGAAACGTGAGGGAAAATTGTAAACAAGCTTCAATCAACAGGTACTAGCAGAGTGTTTGATTATTTACTTAAATGTGCTATACATATATGCTGATTGTTAGAATCATTGATGAACAAATTTTATTGGATTCACTTCTTTACTTTCTGTCAGGTTATTTAATAGTTAAATGAAAAGCTAAATGTTCAAGCACTAGAGTAATCATACAGTGGTCCCTGAATACAATTATAGGAATTCTGGAGCAGCCTCACAATCAGCCTTTCAAAAGCACATTGAGGGCAGTAGCTGTAGATTTCTCAATGTGCTTATAGGTTACAAATAGGGATAGGGATTTTTACCCATTATAGCTTTCCTATCTTTCATTGCTTGCAAATTATTATGATTACTTTTGGATTGCTCTACATGTTTACTGCACAGTTCTTTTGTATGATGTATTTATTATCTATTAATTTAGTGGACTGTTGACTAGTTTATGAATTAACCAAATTTTAGAAAAGCCAAAAATCTTCAGTTCAATTTCTTAGCTAAAAATTGCCTTACATATTGTGACATAGGCCTGAAAATGTTTAAATTTGTTTTATTTGTTAAAATGAAATATTATTTTGATTATAATTTTAATTAACTGTAACAAACAGAACTGGTCTGTAAACCTTCAGACAAGATGTAATGGAATAAAAAACTTAATTCTGTCCTGGTAGAAGGTTTGAACAACATTTGCTTGTTGTAAAACACAATTATACAGGTTATTTTCTGTTTGAAATTGGAAAATAAACTTATCAGAATTGTGAAATAAGTAAAAATGCCAAAAATTTCTATTTCATTAAAACTAGAAAAGAAGAGGTTAAGGAAAAGTTATTTGCACTCTCAAATGAATTATATAAAATTTCATAATTTTACTCTGTAAACTTTCTTCTTCCAAGAATATCTTAATTTTAGCTACTCAAAACTTCTTTGGTATTTTTGTTACACTTCTTGCATCAGGATTCTTGTATTACACTTGTATTTTTAGTTATTCATATTATTTGATTTTTGTATGAGTTTTATACAACTTGATTGTGTTTGTGAATAAATTTAGTTAGAATCAATTTCAGTATTAATCAATCTAATTTTTGTTTATTATTGATTCTATTAATTAGATTGATGCAAGCTTAAGCACAATCAATATTTGGGATTAATATTAAAAAGCCCTAATGCCCAATGTTGTTAAGGGATGTTGATGACAAGGTTAAGGTATTGCCTTAGTTCAAAATATAGGAGTAGTTACAGATTGCACAATTCTCTGAATTTGAATGTAATGACACTAAGGAAATCTTTGTGTAAGTGATATCCATAAAGCCATCCTTACTCTCCAAGGTGCTAATTGTGTGTTTCAAGTATTAATTTCTAGCTAAATAAACAATTTAGCTCAGAGTTCTATTATCTCAGCTCATGTAAATAAATAATAAAACAAAAGGCACATAATTACTGTGCATTCACATTTGCCAACAGCATATTATATTTGCAGTGTGTTGTTATTAAGTGAACAAAGTGATCAAATTAAAAGATGTTGTTCCCTACACATATATGTAGTGATAACCTAAAGTGACCATACAGTGCAGTGTCTCCCAAATTGTCACTGGATCTTAAGCAAGATTTATTATACAAAAATCCATAATGACCTAAAAAGGGTTAGCATATAAATAAATCAAAGAAGATCAAACACAATTGAAGTGAGACAAATTATATTGTGCAATCACTACAGTTCTGTCAAGTATTTATAACAATTTCATCAAATTATTACCTGTTACATGTTTACAAAATTTTGTATGAAATTCCCTCACAAATTAAATGAGCAATAACAAGTATGACTCAAATTGAGGGGACAAATAATAAAATGATTGTAAAACTGCACTTGAAAATACAAAGAATTAAACAATAATTAATAAATTGATAGCAACAATCATTTCATCATGATGACATAATCACTAAACTAGAGTGCCAAAATAATCAAGAATAATTAAAATAGGGTCCTGAGTGACTCTACACGCCCCCCTTTGCACAGTTAAGTTTGTGGTAACAGTTGGACAGTAGGAGCTGATAACAACTTTTGTGTCTCCTCCACCATTGCCCAAGACCAGACTTCAGCATACCTAGGGCACNGTGTTTGATAGTGAGCATGTGCTTGTCTTTGGTAATGGACTAGGTGGGCATAGGGACAGGGGAAGTTGCAGCTCTGCAAATTGATGGCCTTGATGAGGGCCTTGGTGCCAGGTGAGACCTCAAAGGCTGATGAAGACAACAGCTCTTCTTTGCAATAGAATTGCTCTGGGGAGTGCTCAATGACTGTGAGCAGGATAACTTTGCTGTCATTAGCTTTATGCCTCCTTGTTTCTGCTATCTTATTGTAGCCACTCTCAGGCTAGATTGAACAGAATCTCAGTTTTTGTATTAACATTAGAATGGTTAAAGTTCTAAGAACTGCTGTGTAGACCTGGGCTCTCATAGGATAACATGACTAGTGCAGAGTGGAGCATATTCTGAATTGAGTGACAGAAACTTAGTTTCAGCTGTGGCTCCCCAGATGTACTTCTTGAGGGTATCAGAGAAGATATTGAGGTCTGAAAAAGCAATGTCTAGACAATTCATTATTATGTGTCAGCAGCAAGCACCCCAGAGGACTGCTTGTTCCTATCAACCTAGCATACTATTTTTCAAAACCCTCCATCACTATCTTGGTTTTGCCAGGGNACAAATTATATTGTGCAATCACTACAGTTCTGTCAAGTATTTATAACAATTTCATCAAATTATTACCTGTTACATGTTTACAAAATTTTGTATGAAATTCCCTCACAAATTAAATGAGCAATAACAAGTATGACTCAAATTGAGGGGACAAATAATAAAATGATTGTAAAACTGCACTTGAAAATACAAAGAATTAAACAATAATTAATAAATTGATAGCAACAATCATTTCATCATGATGACATAATCACTAAACTAGAGTGCCAAAATAATCAAGAATAATTAAAATAGGGTCCTGAGTGACTCTACACGCCCCCCTTTGCACAGTTAAGTTTGTGGTAACAGTTGGACAGTAGGAGCTGATAACAACTTTTGTGTCTCCTCCACCATTGCCCAAGACCAGACTTCAGCATACCTAGGGCACTTGGTAATCTGCATTAAGGTCTCTTGTTGAGTGATGGCTTCATTACATGGGTGGAAAAACTTGATTTCAGGTAGGCAAGAGCAGATTGGGCAATTTCTTTGTAAGTTGTTGATTCTCCTTGTAAATGTGTCATAAAATCACTTTCAAGGCAATAATGAGAATCATGAGTGCATCTGTATCTGAAGTGTGTGCATCCTTTGCACTGATCCAAGTATTGGGCTAGAAGTGTGTAAAGACTTCTCATAGCAATCCCATTTTGGTAGCATGGTCCATGAAGAGCAAGCAGTACTTGTTGACCTGTTGGAGAGTAATCTTTTCCAGATTGTTCATCTCAGCCCTCAGCATAGTGATTATCTTGATTCTTTTTGTAATGTCATAATAGCATGTTATTGTCTTGACATTGTTAATCCACATCATGTCTCCTGAAGCTTGAAACAATATGAGGACATGTGGGTCTAACATTGTGATCTTATTGTGGATTTTCTGGAGTTGCATCAAGATTGACTGCTCTTTTGAAAGATATCCTTAATGGTTAACTTGCCATCAATATAAACACACTCAGGATTGCAGCCTTCTATTAAGGTGTCTGTTGTTTCCTTATATTCTTTCATCTGCATTGCTTTAGCAATTTCTGCTGCAGTAGATACATAATTGATTTTATCAGACAGGTGGACCAGCACCTTTCTGCGCCCCTTCTTCACTTTCCAAGGTGGTAAAATTAGCAGCATCATTAGGCATGGTGGAGGTATGCAGAGCAGATTGTTTTTCTCAGCATTAGTCTCAATCTGTTTGAACTCAACCTTTTTCTTGAGCATGGCAGTCCCAATCATGACAGGGTAATTGATTTTAGCATCTTTGATTGAGTCCTAAAAGGTGCTCCTTAATCTGTGTTTGTGGAGTTGAGTAACTTGAGTCATGGAAGTACATAATCAAGACATAGTGCATTCTATGTCCAAGGCTATTTTTGCCCAGGCAATTGTAGAAGCACCAGCTCTTCCTTTGTGAACCTCTTTGTGAGGCACCAATTCATAAATCCCAGTATATCATTATCATGATTACTTTTGATTACATGTTTGGCTATTTCAAGCTTTTTAGTGAACTCCTCAGGACAGTGTTTGATAGTGAGCATGTGCTTGTCTTTGGTAATGGACTAGGTGGGCATAGGGACAGGGGAAGTTGCAGCTCTGCAAATTGATGGCCTTGATGAGGGCCTTGGTGCCAGGTGAGACCTCAAAGGCTGATGAAGACAACAGCTCTTCTTTGCAATAGAATTGCTCTGGGGAGTGCTCAATGACTGTGAGCAGGATAACTTTGCTGTCATTAGCTGCATGCCTCCTTGTTTCTGCTATCTTATTGTAGCCACTCTCAGGCTAGATTGAACAGAATCTCAGTTTTTGTATTAACATTAGAATGGTTAAAGTTCTAAGAACTGCTGTGTAGACCTGGGCTCTCATAGGATAACATGACTAGTGCAGAGTGGAGCATATTCTGAATTGAGTGACAGAAACTTAGTTTCAGCTGTGGCTCCCCAGATGTACTTCTTGAGGGTATCAGAGAAGATATTGAGGTCTGAAAAAGCAATGTCTAGACAATTCATTATTATGTGTCAGCAGCAAGCACCCCAGAGGACTGCTTGTTCCTATCAACCTAGCATACTATTTTTCAAAACCCTCCATCACTATCTTGGTTTTGCCAGGGGATGCTGGTAGAAAGCATGCATGCAGCAGCCAGTTTTTCACCTTCCAAGCCACAAGGCAAATTGCTAGTTCAAGGGTGCACATCTTTGCTAACTTCTCTTGGGCATGTTGGTGGAGAGGTACCTGAAGCTGGGGATCACTCATAAGAAAAATCAAAAGGATCCAAATGGCTCCAGTCTCCTTTAGTGACGTCCAAATTTCTTTGATCTCAGCAAGGGTGGTTGTACTCTGAGAGAAGGCAAAACTGACGTGAATATCAGTAACTGTGACTAAGCTGGGCAGGTTAATATTAATTGACTCAAGAGTCTGAGCATGGACAGCAGCATCTATAATGATTCTCATATCAATGGTGAGGCGATGCATGGGGATTCTTTTACAAAGCAAGAGATTGGTGTAGATCAGCTTTGTTACCAAGATGATGTTTGTGTTACATGATCACTAGCCAATAATAATTGTTATACAAAATTGTGAAATTTTCCATTTGAAAGTGGAGGTTTTTGACCTATTCTGGGATTTCATCCTGGTATTCTTCTTTCAAGAACATAGCAAGGCAGATATTCTCAACTTTCACAAGTCTGTAGGCTATCTCAATCTTTTCCATGATTTTGGGCTATTTAACTTCACCTACTCTTAGAAAATATATTATCAGGAGATTATCAAAATTGATATTGACACACTCAAACTTCTGTATTGCCTTTTTGTTGTTTAGAAGTTGGCAGATGTGGGAGAGGTTAAAATTCTTATCAAACATGGTGTGTATGGTGCTTCTCCAGTATGGCCTCTTAAGTCCGCCATGCATCTTAGAATCATAATAAATTATTGTGTTTATTTTGGGCCTATGCTCTGAGTCAAAGACAAAAGGAATAACATCAATGGAGCATGCTAATGACTTAGTGTTGTATGCCCACCTCAGCTTGTTCTTAGTTTCTTCTGACAAGTTATTGCACACAAAACTAACAGCCTTAAGGTTTTCAATAAAATACAAGTGTTTGACTCTCCCATTATTTAATAAGTACTTGTAGTGATCTAATACTTTAGTTATAGTAAACAGACCTTGCCAGTTTGTGGCAAGCTTTCATACTTGGTTAGTATTGGTAATTTGGTGAGGAAAATAGGTTTAGGACCTTCTTGCCTTGTTTATGAGGCTTGCCATATAATTTACAATTAAAGTTTCACAGCTGGTGGACAACAGATTGATGAGTATTGTTACAAATAGTAAGGTGCACTACCTGAAGTTCATGCAACAGGCAGTTTACAAAATTTTCCAACGTTGGTTCATTGTAATTGGGAAACATAATAGAAAGAGGTGTACTTGCTTCACTACCAAAAATTGCCTTAAAGGGGCTGATCTTTATTTTGGAATGAACTGTGGTGTTGTAAAAATATTCCACTGCTTCAATAACACTTTTCAAGTTCTGATTTGCTGCTCAGGCAAGGGCACCTCAGATTAACTTAATGACTGCGTGGTTGAGCCTTTCTACAATGCTGTTCAACTGTGGGTGGTATGCAGTGGTAAATTCATGAAGAATTTCAAGCTCTTTGGTAAGGGTCTCCATGAGATGGCTGTTGAATTGGGGACCACAGTCAGATACTAGACGCTCTATAGGGCCAAGCTTGAGTATCCACTCTTAACAAACTTTTTTCTGATGACCTTGACGGTGGTACTGTTGAGGGGGATGAGTTGGGCATATTTAGTAAAATTATTGATAAGCACTAAAAGTTACTGATACCCCTCATCATCGTGTGAGAGTTTCTCTAGGTCCATATGGACAACTTCATTAGTATGCTCAGTGGCACAGCTGTGCAGCTTGGCTCATTGCTCTGGGAAATGTCTGGCCCCTTGGAGCAGGCAGGTTGTGCACTTATCTATAACATCCTGAATAGCTGCTCAGATGCTGATTGTAACATATCTTGTGTTCAGTTTGAATGATGCCTAAGTGGCCTTTTTTGTGGATCTTGTGGACCAAGTCCCTCTGGAAATACTCAGGAAACAGCTAATGGGCTGTTCTGGCTCTTGGCGTAGAGTAAATTAGTGTTGGTTTGCTTCCAATTGTATCACTGGAAGTAATGATTGGTGACAAGACTAAGAATATAGTTGGCATTCTTCAGCTTTACAATAATCTCACATAGCACCTTGTTGTGCTGTTGATGTTGTAAGATTTCTGCCTCAGCAATTTCTTCTTTAACAAGAATCAGAAGAATGGCATTTCCATGACAGTCAGCACTTATCTCAGGAAGGCATTAATATTCATTGAGAGGAATAAATCCAAAAGGTGTCTTCTCACCAGGTGGTTTTCTGAGGTCATGCTTGTAACTGGGGAGAGTGGTTGAGTAATCAGCATTGATGTGCAATCTCCCTGGACAGTGTTGAATGGTAAAAGTGAAATTGTTCAAATACTCAATCCAACAGGAGACTATGTTGGATTTGTCCCCTGAAAACTTCTTAAGCCAAGCTAGCACAGAATTGTTGGTTCATATGGTGAAGTGATGGCCAAGCAGAATTTCTTCAAACTTTCCTCCAGTGCTAGCATCTCAGATTTTGTAGTGCTTTAGTTCTGTTGAGCATTCCTGAGCTTTCTACTAAAATATTGGATCAGGCTCTCAATGCTGTTAATAATCTGACTAAGAACTCCACTAATCACAACCAAGCTGGCATCACAGTTGACAATGAATTCTTTCAAGTAGTCCAGTGTATTAAGGCTAAGAATTCTCCTCAGTTTTAACTTGATGGAGTAATTCTCTTCTTGCTCCTCCCATGTCCACTTGAACTCCATGCTGCACCACAGTAAATTAGAAATATGTTTGGTCTTATTAACCACCTCTGGTATAAAGGCACCATAATAGTTTAGGAAACCCATAAGACATTGAACATCCTTATGAGACCACAGGGCCCCAATTCTTTCCAACTGATCTTTAGGATTGTTTTTAATAGAGATGCAACCCTGGCTCAATAACTCTTCCAAGGAAGGTGATATGTGACTGAAGGAGAGCACACTTGTTTCCATTGATGTGGAGGCCAGATTCATACAAAATATTAAGAGTTCTGCCAAGCCTTTCTAGATGTTCAGCGAAGGTGTCACCAGCTACAAGGATGTTGTCCATGAAGGCAGTAATTCCTGGCTCTAACACATTAGCACTGTTCTGAAGCACATGAGTAACATAGTGTTGGAAGGTTGCAGGAGTGTTGCGGAGCCCAAAAGCCATGTACTTCCACTCAAAGAGGCTGTACAGAGTTATGAAGGCAGTCTTCACAATGTCAGTGGGCTTCATGGGCACCTGCTAATATGCCTTACAAAGATCAAAGCAAGTAAACAATTGGTATTGACTGGTGTTGTACAAAAGATCTTCAATATGCAGAAGAGGATATGAATCTTTCACAGTTACATCATTCAATTTTCTAAAGTCCACACAGAGGCTGTTCTTATTGCCCTGCTTGATGAAAATGGTGGGTGCTGCATATGGGCTGTTACCTGCCTTGTATTATGCCACTCTCTATCAGATCACTTAATATTCTCTCATATTCTTCATGGCAGTTTTCTGGCACTCTTCTGACAAGAAGACAGATTGGGCTATCATTCTTGGTTTCAATGGCGTGTTGTTTGCCAATGGCATGACCAATGCTAATTGAGCCATAGTTAAACACTTTGTGATGTTGCTGAAGTAAAAGAGAGAGAGAAAGAGTGATTCACATTCTTGAGGACTGAGGTGAGGATGTGTCCTCTTGTTGACAGGAGGAATCTGGATGGTGTTGCTCAGGTTCTGCAAGATCATGGATTGCTGTTAAGATGGACCAACAAGCAGTGGCTTTCAGCTCTAGCTGGACTGGAGTCTATTCTGACCAGTGAAGTAGAACTATTTAATACAGTGATGTATGTCTTCCTATTCAAGATGTGACAGAGATCTGGGGAGAAGTTAACTCCAGCAAAATGCTTCCCTTTGTATCCAGAGACCATGACATTACCTATGTACTGGGAGTCTGTAGTGACTGCCACACATTGCCAGTGTTGAGGCTCAACAATTACTGGCTCAGAAAACTTTAGCAAAATCTCCTGTTCAGGAATGGTGATAAGTTCCTGCCTTTGCTCACTTTCACAGATTGAGATTGTGTTGCTCCCATAGTCAATAACACAGGACTTCTGCTCAAAGAAATCATTGCCCAAGATTATATCATACAGCAGCAGCTGGTAACAAGTATCAATGACAATCAAGTCCACATAGAACAATTTCTGTCAAATATGCAGTTCTAGGTTTGGTACAAGACCCTTTAATGATAGTGAATTTCCAGAAGCATCCAACAAGCAGGCAGTGGACAGGAGTAAGTTGTCCCTTGATAAACACAGATTGGTGCAACAAGTGTTGCTGATAATGGAGGCTGAGGCCTCAGTGTGGATAGTAACATCCACAGGGATAACATTAGTACACAGTAGTGAGGTAATAACCAAAACATTGTGTGCACATTTTAGAGGAGGTGGCACTCCAGCTAGTTTGACAGATTAGCAGAATTGACAGGCAGATGGGGAGAACATTCTTCTGCCTCTGGTTTGTTGATGATAAAGTCATTGCCATTGGCAAATAAGCGAATCATAGCATGGCATTGAGGTTTGGTGTGGCCCTTCTGACCACAATGATAGCAATGAGTTTGATCAAATTCTGCTTTTTGCTTGGGAGCATCCTTTGATGTGAGTGGTGTTATGAAGCATCTAGACAATTCTAATGGCTTTTCAGATGATGAGATTGAGGTCATCTTTGGGATCACACTTTAATTTGATGCGACTGTGAATAATGGGCAGAAAGCCCCAACAGATGTATGAGAAAAGATCATGCTTTGAGTATTCAGGTGTTAGTTTCCTTAAGTGAAACAATCTTTCTACTTGTGTAATGTAAGTATGGACATTGTCACCTTTCTTAAATGAGAGATCACAGAGCAGTGTCTTATACTGATGTTTTATATGAGGAGCTTTGTAGTGATCCTCAAAAAAACCCACCAGCAGCTGGTAATCAGTTTTGATGCTCTGGTCGAGCATCATGTATTGATTGTATGCCAATCCACTAAGATATAAGGGGAACTGTGACACAGCGGTCTCTTGCGAATTTTTGTGTTGCTTCATGGTCAGTTCAAACAAGAAAAACCATTCGTCAAAAGACTGTGAAACAGCATCAATTTGCCCAGTGAATTTAGGTAGAACAGAGTGCTTACTAAATAATTGTACCTGTCCATTGAACTCAAGAGGAAGAATTGACTCGCAATATCTCGGCTGATATTTAGAACCAGCTTTTTCATTGAATGGACTGGTATTGCTCACATGTTGCTCCTTGCATGCAGGAATGACAATGGTGCTCACTGGATTGGGTAACGACTGGACATGATAGTTTGTTTTGACGGGTTGATCTAGCATCATATATTGGTTATATGTGAGATCTTGTAAGTAAGTAGGAAACTGAGTGATGGCAGTATCTTGAGTGGCTCAATACTGCCTCATTGTTAGTTTGAAAAGGAAAAACCATTCCTAGAAGGACTGAGATATTTTGTTGATTTGTCCTGTAAATTTGGGAAGGAAGGAATGTCAATTAAACAGATTGGTGGTTTTGTTTCCAGTGGCACTCACAGGCAAAATCAATTGAGTGAAAAGTGGCAACTCTTTGTTGCAGATATGGTAAGACTATTTGGTTGTGGGGTCGAAGTTGAAGTCATGACAGTTGGGGTGACACAAGTGTTGAGTAGCACTGGAGGCAAAATGGTTGCACTCAGAACGTATGGACTTGGAGTGGCAACAGTGGCCAAAGTAGAAATATGGTAATACCAGATTGCATAAAAGTGGGACCTCCAGTTGTAAATGAGGTGGCTGGAGTAACAAATTGTGGTGTCAATGGAGTAGCAGTAGATACAACAGGGGCACTAGGAATGTGTGCTGTAATCATCCAAAGCTTCTTTTAGGACATTGTGAGTTACACATTCAGGATGTCTAGACAAGGAGGGCACAGAACAAGAGGGGTGTTCTGTGGCAGTGGAAATACAGGCAGGGGATTTGCCAAGCTATGAATTTGAGCTTCCAGGGCAGGAATGGAATCAGTTAAGTGCTTCTCTCTCTGATAGGCTTCAGTAGCTTGCTGTCTTAGCTCAACCTGTAACAAGTCAATGCATTGTTCACAGGCAAGACATTGATAGGTTTGCTGTGTGAGAGATGCTCTAAGTTGTTCAACCTTGGTAGATTGAGGCTCTGGGGATGGCAGTGACACAGGGTAGAGGCAAAAAGGATCCAAAGACAAAGGATGAAAAGTCACAGGCAGTGACTGAGTGACATGAGTAGGAGAGGATAAATCAACTAACAAAATAATTCCATCATTGTGAGGGGCAATGTTCAGGCTGCCATTGATCACAAAGGGGAAACCCTGAGTGGGAGTTCCATTACAAGAAAAACTAGGAAAATCCATCAAAACTATAAGAAAAATTTGGAAACAACAATTCCAATAATTTGAGAGAAAACTCCAACTGAGTTCAGAGAAACAAAACTAGTTGTAATAAGCAGCAAAGTTTAGGGTACAGTAATAAATCCAAATTCTAGAAGAATGAGACAACAACAAAGTAGCAACCAAAATGAGTAAAAATAATGTTGATGCTTGGTGACAGCTTCAGAGCACAGAATTGCATTGTAAAAACAACATAAGAGGTAAAGTTATGCATCTGTTGGTAGTGAAGTTAATTCACAGCCAGGGGAAACAACTATCCCAGTTCTGTACCATGTCACAATCACCAGGTGAAAGCTGATGACCATTTTGGTATGCACACAAGCTTCATGACCAGAGTACAACTCCAGGCATTGTGTAACATCCTCCACTAGGCATCATTACTGTTTATCTGTTGTTACTTTATAACATTGGTTGTATCTTTGCAGGTACAGATTTACTAACTAGATACTGTTTAGCTTTTATTTATCTCTGTTAACATAATGTAACTAGATGTAACTCTTCACTATTTAGGTGACAAAGCTATACAACAATCTCTCAAAAGATCAATAGTGGGCATCTGCCTGAAGCTGATCTCCACATCCAGTTTCACCAGTCCATCAATTCCACTTGGTTGAGTTCCACCTCTCAGCTCATTGATATAACTTATGTGTACTCTATCCTAGCTCAGTATATACTCAAAACAAGACACAATTCAACTTAAACTCTATTTTGTAAAAGTGTTTCATGAATGTGTATCCAGACTTGTTACTAGCTGCTTAATTAATATTACATGTAGCCATTACCAAAATATATTGGCTTTAATAATTAGTTTAATATTGAACAGCTTCCTAACCTACATTTATAAATTAGTACATGCTTGGTCACTTTATTGGTCACTTTATAGTCATTAATTGGATCTGAAATAATGTAAATATAATACCTAGGTTTTGGTCATCCAACTGTATTTTGAATTTATTTATTTTGTACTGAATGATTGGTAGTCAACTAAACATGAGAAAAACCCCTATACCTAACCTAAGGCACTTTCATGGTCGGGCACAAAGAGCCTAGAATTGATCTTGATGATGGAACCAGACCACTACTAAACACAACTCATTTAGCTTGACACCATAATAAATAATCAAACCATATTAACAGAACAAAATAAGAATTTTCAATAAAATTCTTTATCAATTGCTTACAAAGTTTCATATCTATTTATAGAAAATTCAGAAAAGTACCTGTTGACTGCAAATTTGAACTTTCATCTGCCAATATGGCACTAAAAATAATGGAAGCAACTTCACCCCCTTGTTTTGCCAAAAAGCATTATTATTGACAGATACTAATCTCTTATAGTTGACACTTATTATTGCTTGGTTGCATAATACAAATTAATCTAATTGATCTAATAATTTTATAATATTTTTTGATCTTATTCCCTCTTGATTTGACATTAGCAGCTTGATTAATTTGGATGATGCTACAAGCCTTCCTCAGCTTGCATTATTTTTAGCACAGCTCATTCTACATTGACAAGTGTGTCTGCTTTCTGAACTATCAATTCCGCCTCCTGCTCTTCCCATTTGGTATTTTCAAATTCTGCTTACTTCATCATCTTCAGGACTGATTCTCTCTCAGTAGTAACTGTGTTGGCATATTTTAAGAATTTCACCTCTCAGATGTTCCAGCAATTGGTGTGATCTCTCTTAGCTTGTTGATCTTCTGTGAGAATATGTTGTAATACTTTTGGTAAAGCTGTATACCTTTGATTCCAATCATTAGCATCATCTGCGCATCAGCCCTACTCATATGGACTAGATCTTCTCCTATTTGATTATCTGGGTAAAACAATGTGATAACCTTCCTCAGACTTCATGTATTCACCAAGTCTTTGTAAAATAAACTGATGTTATCCATTACCTCTTGTTCACTGATGTTGCTAGGATCATTTTTGTTGATTCTCATCATTGTCACAATTTCTACTCTTTTTGTGATGTTGTAGTAACAGTATTTTCTTTCCCAGATATCTATCCAAACAATGTTGTTAACCATGGAGAACAACATTATTGCTTTCAGAGTGTGGCTTTCTATCTCTTTTCTTAGATCTTGTAATTGTATATTAATGGGTTTCCCCTGTGTGTACAGCTGATATGGCATTATTGTTCCTTTGATGTTCACTCTTTCTCAATTATCATTCTTCAACATTATCTCTTTTGCTTTCTTATAATCATCTCGTTCTATCATCACTTTAGCCTTTTCTTCCATGTTTACATAAGATTTGTATGCATGTAGGAAAGCTTTGGCAACTCTGACTTCTTTTGGCAGTCTCCATTGTGGGAGGACCATTGGTATTGATATTGTTTCCTGTGGCATGCAGATTAGGATTTTTGTCTCAATTTGTTTTTCTATGTGTGGATATTGGCTTGCTGTAGTCAGCACTGTTGCTAGGCCTATTGTGGCAGGGTAGTTCATTTTTCCTTCTGAGATAGTATTCCAGAATGCTTGAGTGAGTCCTTTTCTACTCAGTTTTAATCATATCTCTTCCTTGATGTCTATTCTTGATGTTATGCATTCAATGTCTACTGCCAATTGGTTGTATGGCTTGAGCAGTTCTTCCAGTTCCATTCTCATGAATGCTTCTGTAAACATTAGTTTCATTGTGGCCACAGTTTGTTGCTTTTTGATATTTTAGAAATTTCTTTCCTTGATTTCTCTGGTTTCTTGAGTTACTTTTATTTCAACTAAGAATCATTCATCATCTGTGTCTATCCACTTGATTGTTCTTCTCCCCACTTCTCAATATTTATTCTGTCTATTGTCTACTGTGTTTTCAGGGATAATAATAGTTGTGAGGATGTTAGTAGCTCCTCTTCTTCCATCATCTCCCTTTGTGTCTTTGTTACCATTTCACAGACTTCCACTGGTTTAGTTATTCTCATCATTTCCACACTCCATATTATTTTAGTAAATGTGCATCACAGACTATCTTGCTCATATCACTCCATTTCCTTTTTGAGTATTTTCTGCATGTTTTCTAGTACTGCTGCTCACCAGTTTCTGTTTTATAATCTTTCTTGTCATTATCCACAGTTGGTTTTCCAATTGTTTCAGTTGTGTTTCTGATGTTGCTCCCCACATATACTTCCTCATTGGTTCCTTGAATATGATTATCTCATTAGGACATACTCCTGTTTTGTTAGCCATGTCCACTATCAACATTTTTCCAATCAGGCTTTCACCAATATCATGTGACTGATTATTTTTTCCATTGTTTGTATTGGCTTCTCTGCTCTTTTAGGTGATTCTATTTTTTCAATGTTGCCCTTCAGAAGCCAGTTCTTTGTTTGTGTGTTAATTGGGGCTAGTGCTATTTCAAATCTTTTTGCTTTTGTCAGTTTGTGTCTAATGTGTCATGAAATCAGGAGTTTTATCTCTGCATCTTTGGTTGTTAGTATCACTAATATCCATGTTGTTGTCCTATATTGGGTTTTCCAGTACATTTTTCTCTTCAAATACCAACTGTTTAAAATCCTTTTTGTGTACAATTCATATGCATGATTCACTTCTGTGAGTGCCATCTCCACTGATTTGTGGAATTTTCTTGATGGAACCTCAATCTTTATTTCCAGCCAACTCTCCTCTGTTTTCTGTTGCAATTTCATGTTTTTCCATATTTCTGGATTTGTTGTAGGTGTTCTTGCCTCCTCATTAGGCTGCACTTTATAAATAGTGTGTTGGTTTTTCCACACCATCCTTATCTGCCATCAATTCTATCATTTTGGTTTGCTTGTATAGGTTGATCATGATGCATGGATCTACCATTATCCTATAAATTTGTGCCCAGTAATCTATCTGTAGATGGAATCTATTCAGCTCTGAGATGGTTGTGTCCATTAGTGTTTTCTCCCAAGGGAAAATGTTTTCCATTTGCATACATGCATCCAGTAGGTATTTCAGAATATCTTTGATTGTTGATCTTGTGATTATCACCACTCTTACCTTTTGTACTTTTGCCATTCTTGGTGTCTGATCTATGTTTTTCTCCAAATTCTTATTATATTCTTTTTCTTTTAAGACATGTATGATTGTCAAGTTATCTTTATCCATATTTATCTCTGGAATCTCTGCTATTTGATCCTTATAGGCCATTATAGCTTGTGTCATTTCCAGCATGATGTCTTTGTCAAATATGATATGTACTGTGCTCCACATATAAGGTCTTTCCAGTGTCTCATTCATATCTCATGGAGAACTTATTATCACATTTATCTTTGGTCTATTGTTGGCGTCCAGTACTATCAGTAAGTTTCTTCCCTCAGTTTTCCCAACTTTTCTGATGTGTGATTTTGTCTCTGGTGATAATTTCTCAAATGCATTACAATGCATTTTTGTTTTTCCAAGGAAATATGGGTGTAGCATTTCTCCATCAATTTTAGACATTCATTTCTCTCTTTCTGTAGATCATACAGTTCTCTCCAAGGAGGCACGTAGCTGTGTCATCTGTAAAGGTAATCTGCTGGTGCCTGGTTCACAGTTCATGCACTGTGAATCTGTGCTAATAGTTTCTACTGATTCACCCTTGAATCAGTTCACAGTTACTCCTATTGGCACTTGACCAGTTGTGGTTCCTGTGGGGATAGCATCAGCCTTGAATCACTTTCACATCTCCATGATTCTTCCACCACTTACACCTTCCCCTGGAACTCCAAGTGTCTCACTGCCCTTGAAACATTGTAGTGAACTCTCAGAAGGAAAGTTGTGCTGCTGTGCACAAATTTTCTGTGTGTCCTTGAATCAGCTGTGCAAATCCCTGGTGGGAGAGGCTTTTGTCCATTGGTCTCCCTGCCCTTGAATCAGCCTTGGGGACTACTAGGACGCCTTCTCACTCTATGTTGTCTGTTCATCAGCTCTTCATTCTCATCCCTTCAGCCCTGGAATCAACATCTGGTTTGAGAACTTCTGCAAACTCTCCTTCTCCTGTTCATGGTTGATAGTTCCTCTGGTTGATGATTTCTGCACACTCTCTTCTTCATCAGTGGGTGAATCATTTTCTTCTAGATTCCTAAATTCAGTTAGTAAATTTAAGTCCCATATTTCAGGGTCATATATAGGTTTATTTCTTGCTGTCCTTTGGGGTAGCACTCTCTCTCTTGTGTTTTCATCTCTAATATCTTCTGTGAATTCCTCATCAAATCTCTTTTCATGTAGACTATATAAATCATACATATCATATATAATTTCATTGCCATTAATTCAGCATATTTTCAATTCAGTGTTCTCATCTATCTTCATCTCTTCAATGTTTTTAGTTTCTGGACTTGGTTTGTGTCTGTGAGTTTCATCAGTGTGAAAGTGTATACTTTATCTCCTACCTTATGTGCATGCCCATAAATTTTTTTATTATAATTGCATTGCTGTCTCACCACCAATTTCTTTATATTATGACACATTGTTTCATGGATTCCTGTAATCTGCTTTCTTAGTTGATTTATGTATTCATTATCTAAGCTTTTGCTGTATTTGGTATATTGCATTGATAACAGAGTTGTCACCTCTCTTCTGAACATTGCCTTAAATGGTGTGAATCCTGTTGTTGTATGTACTGATGTGTTGTAATAGTATTCAACCATCTCAATGACCTCTCTCCATCTATTTCCACCTATTCTTGATGTTGCCACCCTAATTAATTTGATCAGTGTTTGATTAAGTCACTCCACTGCTCTGTTGGCCTGTGGTTGGTATGCTGTTGTTTGTTCATTTGCTATTTCCAGGAGCTTTGCCATCTCTTGAAAGAGTCTGCTCTCAAATTGAGGGCTCTTGTCTGTTATTATCATTTCCATCAGCCTGAGTTATAGAATCCATTCCTTCAATACTAATTTTGCTGTGGTTTCTGCTGTTGTATTCTTCATTGGGATCATCCTTGCGTATTTCATGCAATTGTCCACCATTACCAGTAGATATTGATAGCTTTCAGCATCCTTCAACAGCATTTCCAGATCTATGTGGACTATCTCATTCAGTTGTGTTGCAATGATTTTCTCCAGTGGTGCTCTTTGTGTTGGAGAATGTTATTTGTTGTGTAATAGACATGTTGTACACTTATTGATTGTGTCCTCCATGATTTTCCTCACAGCTGTTGTTATGAATCTTGCATTGAAGGTTTTCTCTGTTTGTGTGATTCCCAATTGGCCCTTCTCATGTATTTTCCTCATCAGTTCCATTTTAAAGTAGTCTGGTATCACAATTCTGTTGTTGCTGGCTTCAACATATAATAGTCTGTTTTTGTTTATCTTCCACTTGTAATGCTTGTAGTATCCTGGCATTAGTTTTGATAGTGTTGTTCAGGGTTCTCTTATCTTTTTGATTATTTCACTGAGGATTATGTCATCTCTCTTTTTATCCACTATTTCTTGTTCAGATATCTCCTCTCTCATCAGAATTGGTAGAATGGCCTGGCCTTTTTTGTCACATTTATTTCCAGCAGTCCCTCATATTCAGTATGTAGCAAAAATTAAATTTGTTTTTTCTCTCCATCTGGTTTTGCTGCGTCTCTCTGGTACTCTGCATTATTATGTAGGGCGCCTTTCCTATGCTCAATTGAGAATGTAAATTTGATCAAATGTTCAATCCATTGTAACACTATTCCAGACTTGTCTCCAGAAAACTTTTTTAACCATGCCAGTCTGCTGTTGTCCATGTGTACTGTGAATTCTCTGCCAATCAAGAAATGTCGGAATTTCTTGATGCTCTTGATCAGTGCCAGCATTTCCACTTTGGTTGATCTGTAATTTTCCTCACTTGCTCTTAGCTTGCAACTAAAGAATTGAATGGGAACCTCTTTTCCATTTTTTATTTGTCCTAGTGTGGCCCTCATTGCCATCTTACTTGCATCACAATCCAGTATGAAGTGTTTGTTATATTCCAGTGTGTTGAGGGATGGTAATTTCACCAGTTCTTCCTTGATGTTGTCCAACTCCTCCTGCTCCTGCCAGGTCCATATGAATAGTACTGATTTTCTCATTAGTCTAGTTATCTTTGCTAGCTATGTTCAGAATGAAGGTGCCACAATAATTGAAGAATCCCATTATCCTTTGTATATCTTTCTTGTTGTTTGGATTTTCTATTTTACAGGTAATCTCTCTGGCATTGTCCTTCATGCATATCTTGCCTTTCTCAATTGTTCTCCCCAAAAATACTATCTTTTATTTTAGAATGTCACATTTGTTCCCATTGATATTAATTCCTGCATTCTCCAGTATTGTTAGCATTCTCTCTAATTTTTCTAGATGTTATTGGATTGTGTTGCTAGTTACTATGATGTCATCCATATAGGCATTGACTCCTTACTCCATTCTATGTGTCTTATTCTTTAACACTTTTGTGATATATCTCTGGAAGATTGCTGGTGCATTGCATAGTCTGAACGCCATATATATCCACTTGTACAGCCCATATCATGTTATGAATGCTGTTTTCTCAATATCATCTTCTTCCATCTTTACCTGCCAGTAGGCTTTGCATAAATCTAGCATTGTAAAGTATTTATGCTTGCTTGCTTCATAGAGCATGTCAACTATCCATGGTAGGGGGTATGAATCTTTCTTTGTCACTTCATTTAGATTATGAATGTCTATACATAGGCAATATTTATCCCCTTGCTTCACAAACACAGTTGGCACCACATATAGGATTTTGCTTGGGCAGATGATCTTGTTGTCAATTAGTTCTTCTAATATACAGTTGTATTTGTCTTTCATCTGTTGTGGTATTCTTCTGACTGGCAGTTTGATAGGTTTATCCATTGTTGTGACTATTCTGTGTTTTTAACCCACTGCTTGCCCCACACTTATTTCTCTGTAATTGAATATATGTTTGTGTTTTCCCAACAATTTCCTTAGTTCCATGATTTCCTGTTCCTCCAGATGTGGGTAGTTCTTTATTGTGGGTGTTCTATATATGTCTTCTTCTTCTGCTTTCATACCTATGCCCTTGAGTCAGCCTTTGGGAGTACTCGCAACTTCAATGGTGTTTGTCAACTTGCCCTTGAGTCAGCCATGTGAAGCACTATCCACTTTCATTTGCAAGTCCTCAAATCAAATGTGCAAATTACTTGCTCCATCATCATCTCCTATTGCCTTCCAAATGAGTCTGATGTTGGATTTGATGTACTTTCTGTATATCCTTACTTGAGATTTATTTAGATTAACATTTTGATTCATTGCATTGAGGAATGGTATTCTTCCTTTTCAGTGCTTAACTGTACAAATGCTAGACAGCATTGATACTCTTTTGGTGTTAATGCCTTTATTATTGTATAGCATTATGTCAGCTGTTATGGCATCTTCTGTTTCTATCATGTGCATCTTCCTTTGATGTGGCCTGCAATTCAAATGTAATTGTTTTATGTTTCCCTTGTTCTTTGTTGATTTCCATTTCTTCCCCTCTCATCTTTATAGTTCTGTTCACATAGTTGATGACAAATCCATTTTTGTCAAAAAGTCGTCACCTAGAATGAGCTCATATGGCAACAAATTAGTGTGCATGTCCACCACCACTAATGGCTGTTCAAATGTTGTATTAGTGATTCTCATCTGTACTGTGTTTATCATTCCTTTTGCATTGATATATTCTCCTGATGCATTAATTAATCTTTTATTACAACTATTCAAATCTTCACATTTAAACCCTAGCTTCATTGTACATTTGTCTGTGATTATTGATGTTGCTGCTCCAGTTGTTGATTGTTGCTTTTGTCATTACTCCATTGATTGCTATCATTATTGTATTTATTGTATCAAGAATTGTCAGGATCATTATTGATGCACAGTTTTTATGAGTCATCACTCTGATTAGTTTTCTGACTCCTCATTGGTTAGCAATGTTTTGTCCATTTCATCTTCTGATTGCAGTACATCTTTGTCGTCATAATAACCTTCTTCATCTCCAATTACATTTATTTGTTTTGTGCAGTTGGGTTTTTTGTGACACTTCTGTCCACAGTCATAGCACTTGACATCTTTTTCCCTAACCTTTCTAGTTTTTCCATCCTTCCCTTTAACTTTTATGATTTTTTTCAGTTTCATGTCATTGTAAGTTTTGATTGGGGGATGTGGTTTGAGGTTGTTTCTCCATGTCAGTGCCTCTCTGTGTCATGCAGCTTTTTGTATATTCACACATTGTTTTCAATTGTTGCCTGTATGTTGACAGCCTTTCAAATCATTCTTTCTAACTTGTTGTCTACATTGCACTTTATTTCAAACTGCATTCTGATGCTCTCTGGCCTTCCTTTGCAAATATGTGAGAACAAACATATTTTGAATATCTATTTTCCCTTGAGATTAGCATTAACAGATGTTCAAATTGTTGAATGTAGTTTCAAATGTCATCAGTTTTTTTCATTTTTGTTACAATTAGAATTACTTGATATTGGTTTTTGAAACTCTTGTTTTCATAGTAGTTTATGAAATCTCCAATAAGTAATTTGTAATTCCTCTTTGTTTTCATGTCCAGCAGCAGGTAATGTTGGGAAGCTGTGCCTGTCAAGTATAGCAGGAGTCTTGCTGCTGCTGCTTACTGGCTTACTTTTTGTTCTGCCATTGTTAACTCAAACATCTGTAACCATTTGACAAATGTTGGGTTAAAGCCATCTACCCTTCCATCAAACTTGGGTAGTTTTGCTTTACAAGGTATTGTGTTGTTGGTTGTTAGTTGTGGTAAGATTGAATTTTCATACTTAGGTTTATTGTTATTCTTTATTGTGTCTTCCTCTTGTAGTTGTGTAGTTACTGCCTTCATAATCTCATTTATGATTTTCTGTTTCTCAGCATCTGAGTCTTCATCTGATTCTTCATATGTTATTCTTTTGTTAGCCAGCATGTGTGGTGCTTGCAGTTCACTCTCCTTTCTTGAATGAAATTCAATTTCATGGGTCCATATCTTCCCTTGGTTTTCTTCTTCCATTAACTGTAGCAATCTTAGTTTATCCTTTAGTTGCTCCAGTTCTCCTGCTTGCAAATCATTGTCCTCTATTAACTGTCTGCTTGCTCTTTCCAGTTGCTGATTTTTTTCCTGACATTGTTGATTCTGTTCTAAAAATCTTTTGTTGGCCACAGATAATTGGTGTGTGGGGATTTTGATCTCATTTTGGAATAGTTTCTTTGCTCATCTAGTCGCATTTCCATGTTTAGCTTGATTTCACTCAAGGTGGTTTTGTTTTGTCATTCCATTTGTTTGAATTTGTATGTTAATTGCTTGATTTTGTTCTTCAAAAGTGCTTCATTTTCTTGGCTTCTTCTTAACATGTTGATTATCTCATGAGGGTTTGTGTCTGGAGGTGAATGTAGGGACTGTAGTTCTGTATCAGGGGATGAATTTTCACTGGAGTATGATAATGATCATTTGCTCTAGGGGTTACTGCCCTGGGTGCTGTTTTCTTTGAGCTGCCTTTTTTTCAATTTGTCATATTTTTCTTTCGTTTGTAGTGGTACTCCTTCTTGATCACGATTCCAGGATCTTGTTGAAGTGCACTTGTTTGGGTTTTAGGTAGCTCTCTTCATTGACTAGTTTACTTTTCATGTAGTTGTCCTGTTGCTTAACTTCCACTCCCACTTATAGATCTTGTCACAGTGTTTGGATTGTTCCACTGAATGTTTCTCTAGTAAAAGAACTTCTTTTCCAGGTTGTTGTTCTTGGCTGTCATGGTTGCCATGTAACATCCTCTACCAGGCATCATTACTGTTTACCCTTTGTTACTTAATAACATTGGTTGTATCTTTGCAGGTAGGGATTTACTAACTAGATATTGTTTAGCTTTTATTTATCTCTGTTAACATAATGTAACTAGATTTGACTCTTCACTATTTAGGTGATGAAGCCATACAGCAATCTCTCCAAAGATTGATAGTGACATCTGCCTGAAGCTGATCTCCACATTCAGTTTCACCAGTCCATCAATTCCACTTGGTTGAGTTCCACATGCTTATTTATTTTAATACATGTACTGAAAGATTGCTAGTCAACTAAATGAGAGAAAAACCCCTATAGCTAACCTAATTGCACAAAGACCCTAGAATTGATCTTGATGATGGATCCAGACCACTACTAAACACAACTCATTTAGCTTGACATCATAATATATAATCAAACCATATTAATAGAACAAAATAAAAATTCTGAACAAAATTCTTTATCAATTGCTTACAAGGTTTCATATCTATTTATAGCAAATTCAGAAAAGTACCTGTTGATTTCAAATTTGAAATTTCATCTGCCAATATAGCACTAAAAATAATGGAAGCAACTTCGCCCCCTCATTTTGCCAAAAAGTATTATTATTGACAGATACTCATCTCTTAATATTGTTGCTTGGTTGCATAATACAAATTAAGCTAACTGATCTAATAATTCTATATTTTTAATCATCATTCTTCTTTGATCTTATTCCCTCTTGATTTGATGTTAGCAGATTGATTTATTTGGATGATGCTACAATTGATTCACCTGCACACTTCAACAGAATGGAGTAGAGAGTTCAACTGACACTCCAATTTGCTAAAATAAAAAAGCTTTGCTATTGTTAAGTATAAGGCAAACACAAAACTATTTTAACATTAAGGCATAAGTTATAATGAAACTAAATAAGCACTGCAAACTGTATTCATTATTGTAGAATCATGGGTGAGCTATGGCTATTCCGGTAGTACTGAGAAATTCAAAGGTTAACAAAGGTTGCAGAGGCCACCATTGTAGAGAGCAACCCACATTGTAGCAAAAAGAGAGAAAATCTGTGGTTCACCAATTCAATAAAGAAAAACAGAATCTATCCACCAAGAGTAGACTTCCAGCAGTGACCAATTCACATGGCATCATGCCAAAGCCATATCTATGAAGCCATCCTTACTCTCCAAGGTGTTAATTGTGTGTCTCAAGTATTAATTTTTAGCTCAAATAAACAATTTAGCTCAGAGTTCTATTATCTCAGCTCATGTAATTACCATGCATTCAGAATAGCCAACAGCATATTATATTTGCAGTGTGTTGTTATTAAGTGCATGCATGAAAATGAAATGATTGAATTAAAAGTTGTTATTCCCTACACATATACGTAGCTGTAACCTAAAGTGACCACAATTTGGGCTGCCAACTGTTAAGGAGCTAGTTGTCACCCCAGACACAGTGCAGTGTCTCCCAAATTGTTGCTGGATCTTAAGCAAGATTTATTATACAAAAATCCATAATGACCTAAAAAGGGTTAGCATATAAATAAATCAAAGAAGATCAAACATGATTGAAATGAGACAAATTATATTGTGCAATAGCTACAGTTCTCTCACGTATTTTTAACAATTTCATTGAATTATTGCCTGTTACATGTTTACAAAATGTTGCATAGAATTCCCTCACAAATTAAACAAGCAATAACACATATGACTTGAAATGAGGGGACAAATAATAAAATGAACATAAAACTGCACTAAAAAATACAAAGAATTAAAAATTAATAAATTGATAAATTGATAGCAACAATCATTTCATCCTGATAATGTAATCACTAAACTAGATAATCAAGAATATTTAAAAATAGGGGCTCCAATTGACTCTACATTATCACTAAAGCTGTTGAGTAGAACAAAACCACTAAACTACCAATGGGGTTGTTCCTGTGTCTGCATCTCTCTTGCAGTGGCTACCTTTCTGAATCCACATATGTCACAGAAGTAAGGGATGGAAAAAATTAAGTTAAACTAGACAATTTTAGTAGAATCAGCAATGCATATCCAGAACTAAGCCTAGCTCCTTCAATGATACTTGCAGAAGTAGACAATAACAGTTTGTACCAATTTACCATGGCTAGAGTCTAAAATGAAGTAGAAGCCACTACATAATCATTTACTATGTACATGTGATTCACCTTTATTATTTCATGCCAAGTGATGCTTCTAATGTTACATTCTTGTACAACTAATTAATTTGAATGTCTTATTTAAAATGTACAGAACAAGGTTGGATTGTTTTAGTACAGCAAATATGCAACTTATATTGAAAAGGCCAAGATATATATTAGTAGGATAGTAACAGGGAGACTACTTGCCAATGGGGCACCCTGAGATGGAACACCTTACCTATGGCTATTTGCTATGTGGAAATGAAGTAATTCTATTAGACACAATCAAGTTATGAAATATTTTGACAAAGTTAAATTAAGAATATTAATTTTTTGATGAAGTTCTTATTTTTGATTGTTAGAATTTGGGGAAAGTGATATAGTTATTGACAAGAAATGTCTTGACAGAGTTAAATTAATTTTTTTGATGGAGTTCTTATTTTTGTTTTCTAAGATTTGGGCAAAGTGATATAATTGATGACAAATTTCATTTAAGACATGTTTGTTGTAACAATGTTCTATTATGCAAAAAGGAAAATAATTGATAGATGTGAAGCTCATTTTCTGGTAATATCCAAATACAAATTGGAGAAATATTTTGCTAAACTTAAGCACTATAGTCACACAAAATAGATGTACATTTTCAAAAACAAGATAGAAATATCCGCCAAAATTAATAACAAGCATATGAAATATACCATTAATAAATCAATAAAAAATTGAAATGTCTGATATACATGACAAAAGCAAGTTTGATTTTTCAAGCAAAAATATTTTTTTAATATTGAGTAAAATAAATACATTTTACACATGATCCATATGTCAATTGCAAAAACAAAAACTTTGTTAAAAAATGTAATTGATAAATATTTCCAAGTAAAAATATTATGTAAACAATAAATATTTTCAAGTAAAAATAATTTTTAAATTAAATGCATGCTTTCACAGATGTATACTCTCACCATATAGAGAAAATGAACATTTATAAATAATAAATTGAGAACATTAGAAAATTTAAAGTTGATTCATTCTTTCACATATTTTTTATTATTAGTGCTTCTTGGAATATTATTTCTAGATCTATATGTTTGGAAGCTTAAAAAGGGAGGGTATACAAAATCAAAATGCTATTCAAATGAAAATTGTCAAATGTGTTAAAGTATTTACTAATAAAACTATATCAAATCAAAAAATTTCAGATGTATTAAAACCCTTACCAATACATTGAACTCTGGAATTAAATCAAGTAATAAGAATACATATTTTACACTCCCAAATGGTAGAAAAATACTTGGAAATCCAAAATATATAGGCATTCTCTCCAATGCTATGCCTTTGAAACTCTAAAAATTTCAGATATAATTTTAAAAATTTTCAATCTCTATATGATTTTAAAACATTTAATAGGGAAATTGAGTTAAAATCCAGTTTTCCTAATTACATATTGTAGAATATAAATTTTATATTTGAATACAATGAGCAAATCATTTTATCAGTTTCTGATAATTGTAATTTAAGCTATTTATTTCTATATTTAGATGTAGTTTAAATCATTTAATTATTGCTGTTGTGTTTTTATAGTTTCATAAACAATTACAAGTAGATATTAATTAGATTAATAATTTAAATAGTATACATATGCTAAAATTTATTTTATATAGCTTTGATATTCATCTTCAATTAAAAATTTTTGCTTCTTTTCTCTTGAAATTATATATTTTTAGAATTACTTTAATAACCATAATCATTTTTCAATTTCATGAGCTCTTAATGCTATTTTGCAAACTGTGTACAATTATGCGTTTTGTAAAATCAATAAATTTAATTATTTCTGTGTAAATATGTTTTTATGAAAATTTGTTAGTCTTCTTGTAATTAAAAATAAATTTTTTGTAAGTTTCATAACATCTAATTGATTTGTTTTGAAATGGCATTATGTATTCATTTGCAATTATCAAAAATTACTCATTGCTCTTAGCATTGTAAAGCTCTGTATAGCATTGAAAGCATTTTGTTTTTAGTTTAGATATTTGGAGTTTCATTTTCCTCTTTGCAGATCAATACATAAATGCACATTTTAGGAATATTGTTAGCAAAAATTTTAATATTACTTTTCTTTAAGGTTTATACAATACATGTGTTATTATCTAATTTTCTCAGAATTTTGCATTTAAGAAGCATTTGAATATTCATACAATTTATTATTTTGAAAAGCAAGTAAACATAATAATTTTTTACATTAATGCACTTTGTGTCAAGCCAGTGTATTTATTTGTTGTGAGATATTGTTCTTTTAGTTGATATCTTATAAACATTTAACACTATTTAGGGAATCAAACAAATTTTTATTATGTAAATACTAATAAATATATCATTTTTTAACTTTATGTGAAAAAGGCAAACCTCTGTTAAACTTTGATCATATTCAATGTATGCAGGTAAAATTGTTCCAAAAGGCAAAGACATATCACAAAATACACAAAAAAGAAAAGAACATACCCCAAAGGCAAGTAATATTGTTCCAAAAGGCAAAAACAAATCACAAAAAAGCACAAAAAGGAAAAGAATATATCCCAAATG
>CABFPE010000457.1:674293-685362 GCA_900660155.1 Hofstenia miamia
ATAATATTCAAATAACAAAGCTAAAACAATATATATATATATATATATATATATATATCATCACAATTATAAGCAAAATGCCTATCTCAAATTTCATTATTTTACAGGAGACACAAAAAACTGTCTAATTACGCTCACTTGTTCGGTTACAAAATCCTGTTTAATTGGTGCTTAAAACTTACTTTAAGTTATAATCAGATAGTATAATACGTGTATTAATTTCAAATGTACTTTTGCTGATTCAAACTAAATGAGATAGGCATTTTGAATTATGAGATAGGCAGTTTGCAAATTGGGATATTTAGGTCATTCTATCTAAAAACTTCTTTGTTGGTGATTAGAAAAGATCATCGTGATACATGCGTTTAAAAATTAAACTTTTATTGAGTATTACCTCCCCCTCCTATATATGTATTTTTTTATAAGTTTCAATTAATCTTATTACACGTATTTCATTCATAGTCACAGTCATGTATCGGTATAATCTCTCCATTTTCAAGTCGAATAAAAACAATATGATGTAAAAGGCAATTAGAATTTATTCTGAAAACAATCATTGTAGTTTTAATTACGTACACGTATAAAACTTCATCAAACAGTTTTCAAACATGAGAAATGCTATCATAGAAATTGTGTACTTCTCTTTAGAAATTGATCTTGGTTCGTTAAAGACTCGTACCCAGAATGTTTCCAAATTCCTTGATCAGTTAGGCAATGCGACCCATTTTTCATTTTCAAACGATAAAGTGTATTCAACAGGAATGTTTTTACAATATCTAAGACCCGCTATATCATGCACTGTACTATCACCAACTTTCTTACCATGCGAATTGAGGTAATTTGTTTGTCAGAGAGCTTGTAGAAGTCAGTATATGATAGTGATTTAACATTATACGGCTCAGGATTTCTTCTAGCAGTCTTCATGATGACGAGATAATTTCGTGGAATACAAACATCTGAACAAATATTTCTTTCAATTATGGAGTGCATGCTGTCACACTCCATCTGTGCATGCCCCTATAATAAGTATTTATTTGAGGAATGATCACACCGGTTTCGTTCGCCAGAGTGAAATCTGCATTCGCTAATGCAGTATTCTTATTTTGCTAACAGCAGTTATCACTCCATACATTAAGCTACTTGACATTAGGATGTTGCTCTAAGTAGCTTCAAAAGTGATTTATCTGTATGGAAGAAAAAACATCACTAGACAAATCAGCCTGGGTTTCGTCTCAAACATAGCAGTATCCCTCGCGAGTGCACATGTTGTAAAATTTAAGATTGTGTACTTGCAGACGAAAACCATAATACATGACACTAGCCTTTGTTTCTGGACAGAGGAGAACTTTCTTTTACTTTAAAGAGAAATTTCGCAAGAATCTGTAAGTGATTTATCATGTGATTTGGCTTCTCTAGCCTTTTTTAGCGTCATCTACATGAGTTTCATATCTCTCATGGTCTATAGATTCCATTTTAAAACCAATACACGTGTCACACTGATCTTTTTTTGGTATGAAAGGCTTGAAGTATATTTTTGCAAGCATGAATTTGAAATAAGTAAATAAAACTGACCTTACGTTCTCTATCTCCGATTTTTCTTTGTATTCGTCGTATAAGTTTTTCAACTTTGTACCTGGATAGAGAAATTTCTTATTTTTATAAGCGTCAGAACTTCTGCAGTAATTCTACTATTGGAAGATCTTGCAAGAACAGCTCAAGAAACTTTCTCTGCGTCCATTTGGGGGGATTGTGAAAAAGAAATTGAGAGAATTTTCTCGTTTAAATGAATATGAAACTGTACGTTGCTTTATATCATACCTTTCTGTATGGTCGCTGACATACGTTAATCTCTCATCCCAAGTTATCATGGACCAAATATATCAAATATTTCATGCATCACTTCTAGGGTAATGGAGTCGCATTCTCGTTTACCTGAGTTTTTACAGTGGTTCGAATCACACGGTTGTCCTACCTTCCTTGCATTTTTCGGATTGCCAGACCTTGTCATGTATTGGACTCTTTTTAATCAGTTAGATTTAGACTTATTGACTTTCAAATTTGCGGAACATGGTCGCTTTCGTCTATACTTGCTGCCGGTTACTAAATTCATACAAGCATGATCAATATCAATATTTGACTGGGAATTGAAAGTTACATCTAGTGCATTATGTGAATTACTAACTGTAGGCCTTGTGACACTAGATGTTAGCTCAAACGATTGATCAGCAGATAAATGAAAAGTGGAAGATATATAATCATTTTCCAATTCAGCACGTTCTTCTGTGTATGCCTCCACGTAAGTTGAGCTGTCGTGACGTCATAACAATACAGACCAAATTAGAGAAATCGCTAAAAATACTTTTTTCTATGACTTCTCAAGAAAATATATGGGCGAATAAAATGCAAATTGCCCCAAAATCTAGCAAACATTTCCTTTAAAGAAAGGTAGCACTACAATGTTCATTGCTTCTTCATTCAGAAAGATTTCGTAACGGTATAAAAATGCAGGTAAATTTAGAGCAATTGCTAAAAAAAATATTTTATGCCATGTATTAAGATAGCACGCGAAATCAATTTTCGTACGCCATCTCGCGACAGTAATATTTCGTAACAAGAAATATTTCGTGTAATGGATATTTTTGCGTTGTGACATACGTAATAACAGAATCAGATGAATCTGCCTATCTCGCAGAAGAGTTGACATAGGCAGAGAGCAATCCTATTTCCATTTTACCCACCTCAAATCTTGAGACAGGCAAAATGCAAAGTCAAAGTTTCTAAAAAAACTACTCGTGACTCTAACTCGACATGCAGGTGGATGACAGATAATAAGTTGTTGATCAAGTTATGTCTTGAATTTACAAATTGCCTATCTCTGAAAATTGTAAGTGAGCTCTGCTTTCAATTTCGTTTTTCATGTAAAACACTTGTCAATTCAATTTTCAAATGTTAATAGGTCTTCCAATTTTGGTTTATACGAAAATTGTAATGAAAACAACGAGAAATACTTCGTTTGTTAATGAGAAAATACTATGCGTTTTTCAAGTTTATTTGGTCATGCTTCAATTGAAATCGGAACTAGCTCAGATCGCATTTGGATTTGGTGAAACTCACTTTAGACAGCAGCAAAAAATAGTGCACAATTTGGTGTTTGTGAAATTTAGTATTTATTGCGTGCGTTACGATTTGGTGTCAGTTCATTGCAATTTTAAATATGTCAAACTTCAATTGGTACATGTTAAGCCTCTTCCCAAGTAGCACTTAAAGCTGATTTTGCGTTTATTTTGGGCTCTGTTATCACTCTAAATAGGCGCTTAAAACGCGAGATTTTAGTACCTTTTCAAACGCTTATTAGGCGAATACTTTTGACGCGTTTTAAGTAGGGTTCAGATGTACAACTTTGTTCACAACGTTTTTGAATTTATTGAGGCTGACAGCAAAAGTTGTAAGTGTGAACTCAAAAAATCGTTGTCAACAAAATTTTCGAAGTTAAATGGTTTTACTTTGGCTGACAACTTTTGGGAGATAATTAGGTTGACAACAAAGATGTAGATGTGAACGCGAAAAAACTCTGTTGTGAAATTTTGGTGACAAACAAATATAAACCATATGTTAATATATAATATATAATAGCATCAAGAACAATAGTAACTGACCTTTATAGCATCAAACAGGCTTCAGATTAATAGTTTACTGAAAATAAATATAAATTCTTACCTTTGCATAGATTTTCTAAAATATATATGCATATAGATAGTGTAGCATAATCCAACCAAAATACAAATATCATGAAAAAGAGAACAGGATCGAATGAGAGATTAATTGATTTTACTAATTTTGTATTTTATTGAATTAGCATGAAACCAAGTCATGTAATTTGAATTTGGAATTAGTTTTGTAAAGCAATTACTTGCCACCTTAACTTTTGACAAATCACATGTGGACGATAAAGCTCCACGTCGATTTTGCTATCGCCATATTAACGCAGAACTTTCTGCAATTGGCAACACAAAAAGGTGACAGGTACTTGTTTGTTGATAAATATGTTTATAAAAAATTACTATAAATATGCAACATGAAGAGAGAAATGTTGATGGAGAATAAACTCCTTATTACTAACTTATTTTTATTTGGTTTGTTTAATTATACAAATGCGCAGCTAGGCATTTCGTGCTTGTAGCGATCAAAAGGCTGTTGCGAGGGATAGAAATGGTTGTTGCCTAGATCAATACAACGCACTTAAGTTACGGATAGGTATAAGGGTTTTTTACTTATTGCCTAGCTGGCTATCGATCGCTTTTGTTGTTGCAAATAGTAACAAATTCGAAATAAGGCAAGATCGCCAACTCTAGGTATGTTAACTACTATTTGTCTTATTTTAGATCCAAATTGTTAACATAATGACTGAAAACGACTTTGTATATGTTAATGTTACTTTTTATCTGACGATGTATGTTTTTTAACGTAGGTTAGGAAGCTGCTATTAGTTGTAGATAGTTTTAACTCCTTTTTATTTCGTTGCAGCTAGTGTCAGTCATTAGTAATTTGAATTGATTATTATATGTAGGGTAGGAAACTGCTGCGTTATTCACTAGATTTTTCCATCAGCAGTTAGTGCCAATGAAAGGTTGCGTTACTATACTATTAAAGTTACACATAAATGAGAATGAGCTAGTAAGTCGAATAGTGTCTGCACTTTCTTTATTATCACATAGTTAGGGCACACATAATAAAAATAGTCCTTTGAGAATGAGCTGAGTCGATCGTCGGATGGAACCTCACTATGTTGCAGTTAGGCGGATGGCTTCTTGGTGATCAGATACCGCTTCGGGCAGTGAGTCCATTGTTAACTGGAGTCTCTCTCATACGGTTACCTAAATTGCGGCTGTTACATGTTACTCTTACATTGCATGGATGCTAAATATAGTTTAGTGTGAACAATTAGAAAATGTGTACATGAGACAACGAAAGTTAAACTCGATAGACATTACCCCACTTGAAAGAAACTGTAGTTAATGATCCCTAAATAGTTCTAAATTAACACACATCTTGGCATGGGTGATGATTCTACAATAGTATTAGCTAAAAACTACTTACGAAATAGATCACCGGATCAATAATTGAGATAGGGCAAATGCATATATATTATTACATAAAAACAATATTCTATTTAGTATAAAATAAATATATTTTAAGTTAAAGAGATAAAATATTTATCTCAAATATTTGAAACGTCAATGTAAACATAAAGTTATTTCTATTTGAAACCTAAAATAAAATATAAAATGTTGGCAAAAAAATTGACCTGTCAATGAATTGCAGCAAAACATCGTATTGTGGTAATACATTATATTGCGGGAACCAAGCATATATTGTTTAACAAACAAAATATATATGTTCGCCCCATCTCAATTTTTTCGAATCTGTTCAAATTTCTAAACGACATTTAGTTACATATGGTTAGAAACATTGAATATGAAAATATGAATTATGATAAGTTTTACACTTCAAACCTGGATTCAAATGGAGTATTTTTCACAATTTTTCTTCTAGAAGACCTGAATACATTTCGTGACTGACGTGAAGTTCGTTTTACTTATTTTGGTGTAGCCATTTCTATTAACTGAAGAATCTATTCAATTAAAATATATTGAAATATTTATAAATAAGATAAAAATGCACCTAGTATGTATGTGGTATTTGACAAAATACATATTAAAACAAGATTTTACAAAATATTTACAAATTTTTTACAAACCAGTTAGAATTTCAAAGCAGACAATAAAGTGAGCTAGATCTCTTCTCAATGCCAAATTTTAAAATAAATTTAAATAACTATACAAACGTTTGTTTAACTTATATGTATGAATCCAGAATATTAAGAATGATTATGTATTTACTAAATCTTTTTACAAAAACAAATTATAAATAAAAATTTACTCATTTATTATTTATATCCGTCAGGATTGCACACGGATCAGGCTTTCTTGATTTACTTCAACCTAGAGTAAATATTATTTTCAAAATCGGACGCAAACAAACTGATTCAATCCATTCAAACTTCTTTTAGGAGTTTTCCCCAGAAATTCTTAATCAAATGTATTTACATTTGTATTCGATTGACTTTAAAGATGGACTACATTCTCATCAGATGATAGTAGTTGGCATTTAACTATTCTTTTGGAAAGCTATTATGTTTTTGTAATTTGACCACACGTTGTCGAAGTTTGAACAGCTCTTACCAGTAGTGATTTCAAATTGTTTCAAAATACATTTCAAAATACACGATGATAAAAGGAATTTGTATTTGTAGTTCAGCATGTTCAAAAGTACATGATTAGTGTATTGGTGCTTATGAGTTTTTTGTTTTTAGTTAAGAACAGGTTTTTAAAAATTTCCCGAAAACTGTCAAAGTCACCCAATCTTACCGTACACATGATAGGCAGTATTGGTCAAGGCTACAAAATATATTCAGTTTCATCTTAATCACTAAACAGATGAAAAAATGTATGACGTATTCATAATTAAAATCTATACACCTACAATAATGGACTCGATTTTGTTGGGATTCTATACACTCTTTTGCATAAGGTGTTACCATGCTTTGAGTGTGCTTATAATATTGAATGGTTAATTAAGGAGTGCTATATGCTAAAATTGGGAATAAAAATCATTTTATCAATGTATGATCATCACATTTATTACTTATTTCGTTCCTAAATTATTAAAAACACAACATATGGTTTGTTTAAAGTTTATTCATTTATTAAATATCTAATATGGCCCATTGAAATCCCGGTGCATAGCACGGTCAGTTTCCTAGTACCGTATTTAACAATAATAAAATGAAGCTAATGTGAATTTCCATGAATTACCAAAAATTCACTAACATGAAAAGCTAAGAAACTAGCACACTTGGTAGTAGTTGCGTTACTTTCACTATTGGTTCTAATAGCTGGAATGCAGTGATATGCACGATCATTCAGCGATAATAGTGGGAAATTTTTTAATGAATTATCATCAGGCGTGGCAAATTTGCTGCTAAAGGCATTATCTGCCGTTAATATTAATGTAATGCAGTTTTGCTGTTAACATCCAACTTTAAAATAGGTTTATTCTAAATATTTAGACAAAAAAGAATTTGATTTTGGTTTGATAAATTTCAAAATATGAAATTTGTACACCATAGTGCCATTTAGCGTTTCTCGGGGTATTTGAGAGTGATTCACATGCCTGGGGACTAATGATGAGTCAGGTCAGGATTTTGATATCAGTTCTATCAGGATTAATTAGGTCAGGTGACCTGACTCAGGTCAGGTTTGTGGAGTAACAAATCAGGTCCAGGACAAAACAAGACAGGAATCAGGTTTGACAGCAGCCATGTCATTTGACCAATTTCATATCATGTTAGTTTTTTTATGGAAAACAACCATTTAAACCAATGCATTGTTTTATTGCTTTCCTGTATTACATATGTTATATGTGTCACAGGCTGGCGAGAAACAAAAAAATTGCCAAAGATAACAGTATTAAATTTCTGTTTCCTACGAATGCAACGCTAATGGCAAATATTTTATTGATTTGATTTCAGCTAGTGATAGGGTCAATCTATTTATTCAATGAAAAATTTATGTCCATCTTAAATGAATGCATAAAATTTAATTACTTCCCGGATAATTTAAAACTTGCTCACATTACTCCGATTTTTAAGAAAAACGATCTATCAATTGCCACTAATTATCAGCCAATCTCAATTACTTCTCCAATAAGCGAAATATTCGAAAGATTATTACATAATCAAATAATTGAACATTTAAATAAGTATAATTTATTATCAAACACGCAATTTGGATTTCGCAAAAATTTCTCAACAACTGATGCACTATTAAATGCCACTGAAACTTGGAGAGCATCACTTGATTCTAATAAATTTGTAGCTTTAGCCTGTTTAGATCTTTCAAAAGCCTTTGATTCGATTAATCATACCATTCTAATTGAAAATCTATCTTACTTAGGTTTTTCTATTAATAGTAAGCAATTGATAACTAGTTACCCCAATCGAAGATTCCAAAGAGATTTCAGAATGGTTACCGGTTTACAATGAGGTGCCTCAAGGTACGATTCTAGGTCTTCTTCTTTTTATTATTGATGTAAATGACATGCATTCTATAACTAATTGCAATTTAATCCAATATGCCGATGACACTTGCATTTTCAGAGATAATTCATCAATGCACCTAGCAGCAGGATCTATAGAATTGAATTGTAACAAATTGTCAAAATACGTTTGTATGCACAAGTTGAATATTAATGAAGCTAAAACAGAATTTTGTATTTTGCAACCGAATAAAAGCAGTTACGATGTTTCTGCAGTGACTTTACATGTAAATAATATTAATGTTCCTATTGTGGACACTTTCAAATACCTAGGAGTAATTATTGAGTCAGAGATAAAATTTAACTCTCACATCAATTTAATAGTTAGAAAATTAGCTATAGGTAAAAAGTATGACACTAGTAGTTAGGTAATTACCACCTTGTGCGATAATTCAATTCTTCCAAGCTTTCATCATGAGTCACCTTAATTACACAAACATTTTATTTACTGACCTAAGCGAAGTGCTTAATAAAAAACTTGATATTCAGTTAAGATGGGCATTAAATATCACAACGAAAAACTCATCGAAAACCAAACAGTAGGTTTACATTTCTAGGTCAATTTTTTTTCCAAAACAACTGGTTATATTGAATACCCTTCTGACATTCTTCAAGCTAATCAGAAACCTACTACCTTATAANAGGTTTGTGGAGCAACAAATCAGGTCAAGGACAAAACAAGACAGGAATCAGGTTTGACAGCAGCCATGTCATTTGACCAATTTCATATCATGTTAGTTTTTTTATGGAAAACACCCATTTAAACCAATGCATTGTTTTAATGCTTTCCTGTATTACATATGTTATATGTGTCACAGATAACAGTATTAAATTTCTGTTTCCTACGAATGCAACGCTAATGGCAAATATTTTATTGATTTGATTTCAGCTAGTGATAGGGTCAATCTATTTATTAAATGAAAAATTTATGTCCATCTTAAATGAATGCATAAAATTTAATTACTTCCCGGATAATTTAAAACTTGCTCACATTACTCCGATTTTTAAGAAAAACGATCTATCAATTGCCACTAATTATCAGCCAATCTCAATTACTTCTCCAATAAGCGAAATATTCGAAAGATTATTACATAATCAAATAATTGAACATTTAAATAAGTATAATTTATTATCAAACACGCAATTTGGATTTCGCAAAAATTTCTCAACAACTGATGCACTATTAAATGCCACTGAAACTTGGAGAGCATCACTTGATTCTAATAAATTTGTAGCTTTAGCCTGTTTAGATCTTTCAAAAGCCTTTGATTCGATTAATCATACCATTCTAATTGAAAATCTATCTTACTTAGGTTTTTCTATTAATAGTAAGCAATTGATAACTAGTTACCCCAATCGAAGATTCCAAAGAGATTTCAGAATGGTTACCGGTTTACAATGAGGTGCCTCAAGGTACGATTCTAGGTCTTCTTCTTTTTATTATTGATGTAAATGACATGCATTCTATAACTAATTGCAATTTAATCCAATATGCCGATGACACTTGCATTTTCAGAGATAATTCATCAATGCACCTAGCAGCAGGATCTATAGAATTGAATTGTAACAAATTGTCAAAATACGTNTGAAAAATTGAAATCTTTTAAAAAGCATTTAAAAATCGTCCTTAAGCAAAAATATATTTCTGGAAAATCATGGCAAGGATACAAATATTATAACANAAAATCGTCCTTAAGCAAAAATATATTTCTGGAAAATCATGGCTAGGATACAAATTTTATAACAATGACTATACTATAACTCGTTATTAAAATAGTACTATAGTGATTTATCCATAGCGTGCAAGATTTCTTTTGTAAATTATGTGAATTGTATATATGAGTATTTGTGAATTTTGTGTATTTAATGACTCTATTCAGATAAATTATCAGATATTTAATTTATCTGAATAAAGATTCCCTTATCTTATGTATCTCTAAATTTTAGTAGTATTGCAGTTGGAATTTATATCAATTCATCCTAAATAATATCAAGATGCTTTTATGGTTAGAACAATAGGTTTAATTTGAAAAATTATTTACATATAATATTTTTCTGTTCCTTTAGAATATGTTAATACCTAAGACTGATGTCATAATTGAAATGCAGTGTAAACGAATAGGGAAAATATAATGCGAACAGGCAGGATATTGCTCTTATGAAATTTCTTTCTCTATGGAAATCAGGATTAAACAGGCTTAAATCAGGTCAGGCTTGATATTAGAGCAGGTCAGGTCTGGTCAAGTTTCAAGTGCAGATGAACTTTTCAGTACTGGGGACAATGATGCTTGCACCTCCTACAAACTGATACATATAGCATTCAATAGCTTTTATTTATTTGCCATTTGTACATATTGCACATAATAATATTTAAAACAATGCAAAAATCTATATACAATTGTACAACTACAAACTAAGCTACATCTAATTTATATAAAAACTATTAAAAAAACACAAGACACAACACTTCAAAAAACAGTAATATATGTACAAATATTAGTAATATTTTAAATGAATGATTTGTGAAACTAGGAATGAATGACAACCTAAATACAAAGTTTAAACATTTTTATAATAAGCATCGCAATATTAGAAAACATGATGATCCCTATAAACCAAAATTTATTACATTAGTAGAATTTTACAAAGAAACAAAGAAAATTAATTGGAACAAAGTGAAAGGTCATTGTGAATTTCCTCCTTGGTTATTGAAAGGTGCCTTGTGTATTTTCTTGAGACCTTTGTGTGACTTATTTAATCAATGCTTGGCAGAATCAACTTACCCTGATTACTTAAAAATTGCTAAAGTTACACCAATATATAAAAAGGGAAGAAAAGATCTTGCAGAAAATTACCGACCAATTTCAGTATTAACAATAATTAATAAAATATTTGAAAAATTATTATTCAAC
>CABFPE010000458.1:3085-23499 GCA_900660155.1 Hofstenia miamia
ATATATATATATATGAATGTATATATATACATATATATATATACCATATAATCCGTATATGTACATATGCATGTATATATATGTATATATATATATATATATATATATATATATGTACATATATATAATTGTTACAGTATGATTGTGTAAAGAGGAATTTCGTGAAATCTCTAACATGGAAGTGAATTTGTGAAATGTCATTTGAAGAGTTGGGGTTGGAATTAGCATTAGGGTATTTTAATGCTTTCATAAAGTTAATAAGTGAAATACCAATTTCACAAATTCACAGGATTTTAGGGATTTCACAAAACTCAAAAATTCACAACCTTACTGTAACATATATATACTAGAATATTTATAGCACAAACCAGCATCATACTCCTGATCGGCTTTGCAAGATGGTAAAATCATGCACGTGGGTAAGATTTCTTAGCACTGCTTATACCAATATTAACCTTTCCATTTTTACAGGCTGGAGAACAGATACAGCAACAACATTGTGATTACCTTTTCAGCATTTCGGATAAGTCAAATACGTAATAGTTCTTAAAATTTTATACGTGATCCTAAACAGTTATTCTTAAAAAGATTACAAAAAAATCATATCCAATCTATTTGCTTTTTTGTATTTATGAGACATTGAACATTTACTCCATGAGCCAGTATTTTTTCGGTACTAAGTAAGATCCATGAAGAGCCCTGCTGAGTTTGAAAGAAAATTATCCTCCCCTGTCTCGATATACACGTATTTTCAAAATATGGATTTATGCGGATTGTCTATCATATTTAGGGTAAATAAATTTGGCAAAAAATTGCCAACTTTTTGCCAAATATTTGGAAAGGATTTGCAAATCGATTCCAAATATTTGGCAAATATTTGCCAAACATTTGGCAAATTTTCCAAATTTTATGCAAACTTTTCAAATATTTGCCAAATATTTGGCTTTCCAAATTTTGGGCTAAGTGAATGTTTTAGAGTATATCAAATATATTAAACAAATATACTCATACATTTATGCAAAGCATTAAAATTTCATCAGTTATTTATAACAGCAGTTGATTAAACTGCCTACACATTATACATTTCAGTGTATACAAAGATGTGGAGACCCAAGACCAACAAGTCATGGTCTAAACTACAGCAATCAATGGCCAACCAATTGCATTTATGCATTGGCATGTCAGTTAACATCACAATTTCAAACTAAGGCAACATTGATTATATACCAAATAAGCTTGTTTATATTCCATAACAATTTGCTCAAAATATTGGCAATTATGAATTGTAATTTAAAATCTATAAGTATGGTAGATTTAAAAATTATTTCTTATATGAACATAAAAAAGTAAATGAACACAGGTGATAACGCTAGTGCATAACTAGTACTAATTGCGTACTTAAATGTTGAATAAATTATTCTTAGATATATAAATATTTTATTTCTTTATAATAGTAGTCAATAAAAAGTTGAAATTTTCGTTATATTGGTTTCAAAAATGTTTGAAATAGTTTATTATATATTACGCACACTTTTATTTATTCAAATAAGCTGTAAATTAATGAATGTACAAATTGTACAAATTTGGAAAATTTGGCAATTATTTGGCAAATATTTGCCAATTAAGTATTTCAAACATTTTTGAAACCAATATAACGAAAATTTCAACTTTTATTGACTACTGTTATAAACAATTAAAGTATTTATATATCTAAGAATAATTTATGCAACATTTAAATACTCAATTAGTACTAGTTATGGACTAGTTTTATAACCTGTATTTTCTTAGTTTTTTATGTTCATACCAGAAATAATTTTTAAATCTAACATACTTATAAATGCTTAACTTATAATTCATAACTGCCAAAATTTTGAGCAAATTGTTACGGAATATAAACAAGATTAATTGGAAAATTTTCAATGTTGCATTAGTTAAGAATTATGATCTTGACTTGCATGCCAATGCATTAAGGCATTTGGTTGGCAATTGATTGCTGTAGTTTAGATTATGATTAGTCTGTATTGGATCTATACGTCTTCTGTATACATCTTAATGTATACTGTGAACCAGTTTAACCAACTGCTGTTATAAATAACTAAAGCTGATGAAAGTTTAATGCATTTCATAAATGTATGAGCGTAATTGTTTACATAAATTCTACAAAAATCACTTTGCACAAAACTTAGAAAGTTTGTCAAATATTTGGTGAAAATTTCCAAATATTTGGCAAATTCTTGGAAAGTTTGGAAATTATTTGGAAAATTTGCCAAATATTTGGAAAGTTTCCATAAAATTTGGAAAATTTGGCAAATATTTGGAATCGATTTGCAAATCCTTGTTTACTAGGGTACTTCAAATGATGGCAAGGTATGGAAAAACATTCCCAGTCTGGATCCACGAGGTAGCTCTGGAAATGCAAACATCCTCAGAGAAACTGCTGTACCAACACACCATGCCATGGAACTTGCAAACACCCCTATATAGGCTTCCTTCTACTTTTCAAAAATGAGATTTTGGACATTATTATATAATGCAGAAATCAGAAAAGGACCCGGATTTTCCAGGGGAATTGGAACACAATTCATCGATTTTAGTTACATGAATACATATGACTCACAGTACTGGCAATGCATTATTGACATATGTAGATTAAATAAGATTGATATGGGAATACTTAATATTGATTTTAATAAAGCATACGACTCAATTGATCACGAATATTTGTTTAATACACTAAAAAAACTTGGAATACCTGACATCATTTTAAATCTCATTCGCGCATTATACTCTGACAATAAATCTTACTTATTAATCAATGGTTTTCTGTTTCCAGCAGTTCAGGTGCAGAGGGCCGTCCGACAGGGATGCCCTTTGTCATGCATACTGTTTAACTTCACCGTAGAACCCTTCCTGAACCAAATACGGCATTCAAATCATATCCACGGTTTTATTTATGACGACATAGAAATAAAATATCTTGCATTTGCCGACGATATTACATTAATTGCATCAAATTCAGATAGCCTAGCTAGGTACCTCAAACACCTGGACGAATTTAGCAAAACTAGCGGACTTTCGATAAATAAACAAAAATCAATTTACACAGGCATAAATAAAGCTAAAGAATGGTCTACTGAATGTACATGCAATCATAATGAAATACTACTATTAGGCGTAGAGCTAAAAATATCCGGTATAAATTCTATTGATAATGATGCATTTCTAAGTGATAATAAATTATTAATCAATTTCATTTCAAATCGGAAAATGTCAATCTATGGTAAAGCCAAGGCCATCAATGTATTATTGTTAACTAAGTTATTATATAAAATTCAATTTTACCCGCTTCTACCAGTAAATAATTCAATTCAAGCCGCGATAAATAATGCAGTATGGAATAATAAAGATCACTCACGTCCCACTAAACTATTGTATTGCAATTATAAAAGAGGAGGAATTCAACTAGGTCACATATACTACTATCAATTAGCATATAAAACAAACATCATATTCACAATACTAAAAGCCAAATGGCATCCCATAAATAGGTTGTACTCAAAAATTATTCAATCATTTACAATTAAAAGCAATTTAATGGACATGCTTAGTCACATAACTCTACCCAAGTCTTTTAAAATAATATGCCCCTCATTATCTAATACTCTAGGAACTTTACAACGTCTAAAATTTCAATTAAACCCTAATGGCTGTAGCGCACGATTAGACGAGATTATCCACAATCCAAAAACTTATAGGGAGCCGATTCAATTTAATCAAGATATTGAGCCTGAAAGTCTGCAAAATTTTATAATACACAAACGGGGTTCCACACTAGAATTTAAACCATCAATTAAAGGTAAAACATTGAGCGATTTTTGTAACTATTGCGAACCTGATATCCAAAAAATCTTTGAGAAAGCATTAAACTATTGGCACATTACCAATTTCAACACCCAAAAATTACTTCAAAAATTAAGAACAGCAGCAATTCGCCCTTACTATAAGACAATTATGTACAAGGTTACATTAAATAGAATTATAAATCGTGATAAATTCTTCTTTTCTAGACTAATTGATACCCCATTGTGCAGATTATGTAACAACGAAAATGAGAACCCCAAGCACTTGATATTTCATTGTACAGCTCGAATATAACAAAAACCTGCAGACTTTCATATGTTTTCAGACTTACTTAGTACATCGAAATTTAAAATCGAATATTGCATAAAAAGCATAGTCCTACCAAAAGATTTTTAAAATTATAGCTGTGACTGGTACAGATTTTATACATGTACATATCTTTTTAGCTAACCCGTAAAACCTTTTTAGATATTCGACCGGTCCTTTTTTAACGCCTCAGTAAGTATGTGTGAATGAGTGTCTATTTAACCTATTACTTTGATTTAGATTTTGGTTTGTTTTTTGTTTCGTTTCCTTTCTTGTTGTGTGTTCATTTAGTTGTTTAGTTTTGTCCACCATTTTTTGTTTCGTTTTGTATTTGTCCATGTAAATATTTAACTTTGTTTTTAGGAGCCTGCTGCAGCTTCCATTTTGTTTGGTTTTTGTTTTTATAATACTCTTTGTTTAACTTTATATTAATATTTACTAATAGTATGGTCTGTGAATGGTGACGGGAAAGAGGCAGTGTAGTGTTTTTCGGTACAGTGATGACAAAAGAACTTGCACAAGCTTCTTGTATTCTGAGTACCATTTATGTGTAGAAAAAAAGGCAAGAGGCTATAAAGGCTATAAAGCAGCATCAGAGCCAGAGATCATCTCTGGAACAAGAAAAGTGACCCGCACAGTCTTTGGCAATTACATAATACAAAACAGATTTCAGATGTTGGCATTTGTCCTTCAGTATTGATTCCGCAGAAAGGAGACAATGGGACAAAATGGTGTCAATTTTTAATATTTATTAGAATTGTCTTGTAGATAACTGAGCATCTTTCTGTTAATCTCATTGAAACTTTAAAATAATAAGCATTTGGAAATAATATATAAAACCTGAATAAAAATCGCGGGAACCCCATGGTATTAACGTAATTATTTTTCGCAGTAATTAGAAGGTTAATGAATAAATTATTTTAAAATCTTTAAAAAATTTATACATTGCAAAAAGCCAAAATTATTGAATAGAACTAGATATTGATTGAAAAGAACATTAAATAACAATTATTTATTTAAAAATTAAATTTTACAGCACTAATTAATGTATAAATGTTATTGATTGCAAAAGATATCCATTTCAAAAAAATATATCAGCACAATTAAAAAGACGGAATTCCGTAATGCATTATAGTCTTATAAACGGTTGGATGAGAAATCAAAAACTTGAAATTTGTGGCTAATCAAAGACCAATGAACTTAAAACCACTCCTACTACTAAATGAAGTGATAATTTCAATGACATAGCCAAAGCAATCTTTTCAATACGCTTTGTCGCGGTGGTGTCAATACGCTTTGTCGCGGTGGTCGTAATGCCAATTTTAGTTGTAGGTGTTTCGGTGCAGTCGATCATTGACTCTGGAAATGTAGCTGCGTAGGCATTGCATTCGTTTCCGTGACAGCAGAAGTAATTGTTTGCGTCATTCTTCTCAATTGCCTCACAAACGGTGGAACATTTCTTTGTTTTTTCGGCAGAATATATCCAAGTGTCGTCGTCTGATTTCTGAGCTATACAGGATGTATACAACTGCTTGTATTTTTGACCATCGACTTTGCAATAGTTGTACATCTGTGAGCAGTTAATCATTGAACCAATTTTTTCGTAGTCATTGCAAGAGTCTGTTTGGCAGCAATAATACGAATCTCCTTCAGTTAGATTAAGATTTTCTTTCAAACATTCGTCTTTGCATGTATTTTCATCCGAACCATCTAGTCTAAAAAATTTTGAATTCGAACTAACCTTTACCGTGCATGTTTTGAATAAATTCCTCACATGTTTTATACAATCATGCTGGTCTTCAGTTTTGCAGTCTGCTCCTGTAAACTTACATTTGGGCTTTGTCGCGGTGGTCGTAATGCCAATTGTCGTTGGAGGTGCTTCGGTGCAGTTGATCATTGACTCTGTTGATGTAGCTGCGTCAGCATTGCATTTGTTTCCGTCACAGCAGAAGTAATTGTTTGCGTCGTTCTTCTCAATTGCAGCACAAAAAGTGTAACATGTCTTTGTTTTTTCGGCAGAATATATCCAAGTGTCGTTGTCTGATTTCTGAGCTATACAGGATGTATACAACTGATTGTATTCTTGACCATCGACTTTGCAATAGTTGTACACCTGTGAACAGTTAATCATTAAATCAATTTTTTCGTAATCATTGCAAGAGTCTTGTTGGCAGCAATAATACGAATCTCCTTCAGTTAGATTAAGATTTTCTTTCAAACATTCGTCTTTGCATGTATTTTCATCCGAACCATCTAGTCTAAAAAATTTTGAATTCGAACCAACCTTTACCGTGCATGTTTTGAATAAATTCCTCACATCATGTTTTATACAATCATGCTGGTCTTCAGTTTTGCAGTCTTTTGCTGTATACTTACATTTGGGCTTTGTCACAGTCATGATACCATTAATAATCCAAAACTAAGCTTCGGTGCAGTTGATCATTGACTCTGTTGATGTAGCTGCGTCAGCATTGCATTTGTTTCCGTCACAGCAGAAGTAATTGTTTGCGTCGTTCTTCTCAATTGCAGCACAAAAAGTGTAACATGTCTTTGTTTTTTCGGCAGAATATATCCAAGTGTCGTTGTCTGATTTCTGAGCTATACAGGATGTATACAACTGATTGTATTCTTGACCATCGACTTTGCAATAGTTGTACACCTGTGAACAGTTAATCATTAAACCAATTTTTTCGTAATCATTGCAAGAGTCTTGGGAATGTACATGCAATCATAACGAAATATTACTATTAGGCGTAGAGCTAAAAATATCAGGTATAAATTCTATTGATAATGATTCCTTTCTAAGTGATAATAAATTATTAATCAATTTCATCTCAAATCGGAAAATGTCAATCTATGGCAAAGCCAAGGCCGTCAATGTATTATTGTTAAGTAAGTTATTATATAAAATTCAATTTTACTCGAACATTCGTCTTTGCATGTATTTTCATCCGAACCATCTAGTCTAAAAAATTTTGAATTCGAACCAACCTTTACCGTGCATGTTTTGAATAAATTCCTCACATCATGTTTTATACAATCATGCTGGTCTTCAGTTTTGCAGTCTTTTGCTGTATACTTACATTTGGGCTTTGTCACAGTCATGATACCATTGAATAATCCAAAACTAAGGGTGGTAAGCAGAAGATTAATTACCATCCTCAAATTTAAAAAATCTAAAGCTTTCTTATTTAAAACGCCTGCGTAATTAACAATCGTATAATGAAAGCTTCACAGATTGTTACTTTAATTTAATTGTCCTTCTTAATCTTATATTTAGTTCTTTATCACTGACCTATGTATACAGTGTCTATTTGCTTTAGAATGATTCTACTAAATGGGCAAGTGAATTTCCCACAATATTGTTTCTAATATCTGTTGAATTTTTATAACATTAAATTCCCAAACAAACTATTATAACATATAGTCACATAAAAATGGAATAAATCACATTTTCCAATTTTTGTTATTAATATTTTAGTTTCACAAAGTTCAAATATTTTGTGGAATCCACAAAAGTAGAAAATCGAAGTGAAATTCCTGTTTAAAGTTTTGTGGAATCCACAAAAATATTTGTCAAGTGAAACACCAAATTCCAGAAATTTTGTGGAATCAACAAAAATAGAAAATCGAAATGAAATTCTCTTCTAAATTTTGTGGAATCCACAAAAATGGACTAGCAAAATAGAATTCTCTTCAGATATTTGTGGAATCCACAAAAATAGAAAATCAAAATAAAATTATCTTTTGTCCAATGATAAGTTGAATGGCGCATATAACAGGAATTGCAGTTTATAGTAAGATGAGCGCTAGTTCAAATGTAGATTTGGACTGTGTATACTTGCGCGGTTGTGGGTGCAGTCTTTAAAATTTTTCGGACTTGGGCAGGTATCCCAATTAATTGGATTTAAGCCATAATTGGAACTTGGGTAACTTAATTGGTAATTGGATTGTTAATTGGGTCTTTAATAAATAGTTAGTTGGGTAATTGGGTTGGGTCGCTTGAGTGTATAATTGGGTATTAATTGGGTTCTTTGAAACTGCCATTGTTGTATTGCCAAAAGAAAAAATAAGTAACTAAGGGAAAAGACAAGACAAAATATGTAGCATATGTAAAATGAGAAACAAATTACAAAATCAAACATTTAAAAGAGCGTTTACATAAATTGTTGGTTTTTGCTAAGAAATACATTCCTCGCATGAGAACAGGCGTTCCGGATCGACACTTCCAGGTTTGAAATTTTTTAGAGCAGACACAATGTCAAATGTGTTTTCCGACTTGCTCTCTCTTCTTAACAAAACTTGCAAACGAAGTAGATGGATCACTATTGCAGATGCATCATTGTTGTTCTTGAAGGCACTTTCGTTGCATGTAATCATAAAATGGGTTCGTTGAATGCGTATGACCAAGTACCACATTGTTACTGTCAATGCATTTATAGAACAGTTTTTTAATTGGTGCACCAAGTGCAGCTTCTCTGTTGCTTAGATGGCGTAGAATACTAATGATATCCAGAGTTGTTTTAGCTGTAACTGATTCCTCCTGGAGCTCCATCGTGCACTCTTTCGGTGGCATGAGTACCTGCACAATTTTGTTCAAACCATTCCAGTCGAATGATTCTAGCTCTTCATCGAACACAAGAATCAATTATCTCTTAATTGCGATAAACCTTCTCAGCATATCCAGCAAAGAATTCCACCTTGTTACATTCGCAGTGACTAGCTTTAAGCAAGAACAATCCACCGATTCTTGAATTTTTTAAAATTTATCTTCCTATTTAGGAGGATTGCTTCCGCATTGCCTACAGTTGAATCAGGACGATTTCATTCCTGTTGTACCAAGTGATCTTCTTTTAATTGTGTCAATCTCATGCCTAATCTCATTATCTTCTTCCATTGAGCCATTGATAATTTTTAGTTCATCATGTGTTTCCTCTGATGCTCTACAAAAGTTAATTGTCTTTTGCAATGTGATGTTTGGTTCTCTCAAGAACCTCTCTTGCAGCTGGGTATTTTTCGTCGTCATTATTATTCGGTCTCCAATCATACTATCTTCTAATTGTTCAAAGATACACCACTTTGCTCTGGTCCGCAGATAGTTAACATATTGTATTTTCACCAATCCTCCTCCTGCTTTGTAGAATTGATATCTTTCAAATACCTCCTTTGTGCCGCGACTGAAGTAATCATCAAATTTTTTATTAACATGCTCTAAGATAAATTTATTTTTTGTATCGGACCAAATGAAGTTCTCGAATACTTCCTTAGCTTGGTCCCCTATACATCGCAAGAGAATCCCAATGCGAAATCTGTGTGGATTTGCAATAGCTTCAATAGCATCCGAAAATAATTAGTAGTCGCGCTTCCATTTCTGCCATCATACGGAGATGTTGGGACTATCAATCTCAAGTGGGTGGGGTTTTAAAGATTCAAACGACATCTCTGTCACCATTTTTTAATTGATTGCAGCTGAGTATCTAGAATAGTCTCATTTGCGAGCTCGTCTGGGTCAATGATGTTACTATTAAATGCAATTAGATCATTCACAGATTGAGCGCCATCCTCAATTAATGTTGGATCCTCAACTCGACTTAAGCAATCAGCATGTTGTAGAGTTGTTGGTTTTAAATACGTAACTTCATAATCATAATGCATTAATGTAATTGCTCATCTTTGGAGACGTGCTGAGGTATTTTGTTGAAGAGCTTTATTAAAGGTCCCCTATACATCGCAAGAGAATCCCAATGCGAAATCTGTGTGGATTTGCAATAGCTTCAATAGCATCCGAAAATAATTAGTAGTCGCGCTTCCATTTCTGCCATCATACGGAGATGTTGGGACTATCAATCTCAAGTGGGTGGGGTTTTAAAGATTCAAACGACATCTCTGTCACCATGTAATGAAGTAATTTAAATTATTAAGAAATGCATTGTTAAAAGTCATTAACTGTACAAAGCATTTATACTCTAATTTACAAATACCCTTGTGGCATTGTGCCAGTCTTGTGGTAACCTCGAGGGAAGCTATTCATAGTAAACATTTAGGTATTCTTAGTAAACATCTTTACATTTCAGTACAGCCTTCACTTTCTTTATCATGCCACACATTCTTGAATCAGTTTTTTTATTGTCGATGTCAGAATCATAATCATCGTGAGCACCGTGTCCATAATTCATAACAACTTGCTTGGCAGATGTTAATTGAAAAACTTTTTGTACGTCAGATCCCATATCTGTAATGAACATATCGATATCTGATAGTCTCAACCCAAATAATGAAAGATGATTATTCAAATAGACTAAAATTTTTTCTGCACTGCAGAATCCTTGATAATGTATTAAACCCAAACATATCGTCTTGTTTCTTATGTATAAATAAAGACAAATAACCTTGATGTCATTTAAGGCTGACCATTTGTTGAAAGCTAAAGGTAAGCATTCGTTTTCACTCCGTTTGCTGCAGAATTAGTTTATCTTCATAAACATATTATGGTACTCCTTTTCTATGTACGCATTGACGTTATCGTAAGTTATCTTTCCAACTTTAAGACGACGATAAAAGTATTGCAGAGTCTCACTGGATGTAGCCTTGCTAATTGGAATATTGTCAACATGAATCCATCAAGCTACTTCATCTAACCCTTTAACAAGTGGATTATTAGAATGTATTGTAGGAAGCGACAAGTGGTTTGATTAAAATCGAGACTAACTAGACGAGGCTGACACATGTTTAAATGATTTTGCATGGCACTCGTGCCAAAATTTACAATCTTTACCACTTTATCGTATTTGATGCACTTACAGCGGCCTCTTTTGCGATTGTTTCTAAATTCTACGAGGAAGCTACTATATATATCATTGGAAAGTTTAAGCATACGCCAGTCTTCCACCTGAGCTTCTTCCGAATAACCACTTGTCTGAGCAAGCTGCTCGTTGGCATCATTAGTCATTTCCATTTCAATTTTGTGTATCAAAAAATGTGAAAACAAAGAAGCTAAAACACAAAATGTTGCATATCATTAGGTATACTATACAAAAGCAATATATTTTTTCCGGACTATTAATAACAAAATATATACGTAGAATCTCAAGTTCAATTTTTAAAATATTTGAATAAGTAAATTATGAAATAATTTTTATTTCCCTAAATCAAAAAATAGTAAATTGAATAATAAACACATCGCAACAAAAATTAAATACAAGCTATACATCGAATAAAAATACAAAAAGTCACAAAAAGGAAAATGAATAAAATAAATAAATAAGTAGATAAATAAATAATCCATTTACATATCCTAGATAAAGGAAAATTCATGACTTAAAACAATTTCTATTGACCGTAAATTATGTATACAAAATATCTCTAAAATCACTAGCTGCACAGAATCGTCCGTAATAAAAAGAACCATTTATAAATTGGCACCAAATAGGTGTATTATAAGCGAGCGATCAAATCTCTATGATATGTCCAAGCCAATTAATTGGGTCCAACAAAAAACGCTGATAATAATTGCATAATTGGGTACGTACGTAATTGGTAATCGGGTTAGCAGTAAATAATTGCTTGGGTAATTGGGTTGGGTCCCAAATTAATTGGTTTAAATTGTAATTTGGTTTGGGATCCCTTGGCGTGGGTAAAGGTTGGATAAGTAATTTCAAAGGTGCGGGTTTGATTTTATGTTTAGCTGGACATGGGACTAAAATTAATGTCAATTCGGCCTGTTTTATGATCTGTGGCAAAAATATTTTCTTTTGCTAGACCAAGGCTGCGTATGTTAAGAACTCATAAGGATATGTATAAATGAAATTGAAAATGTTTAAAATAGTTTAATTTTTTCACGCATATCTTGTCAATCCTAAAAAAATCACTGGTTTTGTTCTGATTTGTGTACACTATTACGTAATAGTCCGTTTTTTTTCAATTTCACCCTAATATTCCAATGTCTTGGTCCATGTCCATCTCTGGAAGCACCGATAATTGGGATGCAAAGTCAATTTATTGCATAACATTAAAAATTTTATTTGAGAAGGATTTGGTAGCGAACAGCATGGTCGGAAGTATTTTGATCACTTAAGTTGTGAAGACCTAAGTGATTTAGTATCATTAAAATTCATTGATGGAATATACAATGCGTTCCACTTGGAATATATATTAACATATTTCAAACAAAAAGTTCAAATTCAGTACCCAGACAAAAATGAGAAATCCCCACCTATCGTAAAAACATCTCACTGCAACATAATTGCCATCCTAGCAATATCACGAGAACATCGCAATGCATTCTAAAATGATCTTAATTAAATCTGTCTTAATGTCCGTCAAAAATAATGTCTCTTTAGGATGTCTCATTGAGACACAATATGTCCCAACAAGAGGTTTTCAGGTTGTCTCAACAAATGGGTTCGGGATTGTATCGCAAAAGATGCTTTGAGGATATCAGAAAGATAGGTTAATGACCGTCAAAGCAACATCATTTATAATAGCAAATACACTATGTCAGAGCGGTTTAAGTGCATATAACAGTTCATCATTAGCAAATTTATTAAATAGCATAAGAATAAACTATACTACAAAGGCATAGCATTATAAAAGAACACATAAGATTTTACAGACCCAATTGTTTCGCACAGATACATATAACAATGCAGAGATGTAATCGGATCTCGGATCGAATCAGATCGGATCCGGATCGAATCTCAATTTGGAAAAAAATTCGGATATATTTTGGATACAAAATTTTCTGTAAGCATAGTCTATTATAATTAAATAAATACATTTTACACATCATACATTTTTACATTATAAAACATCTTTTAAATTTATTTCATTGGTCGTACACATCAAGTTCCCAATGAAATTTTGTAAATGAATATCATTGATATTGTACAAAACATTCCCGCCTTTTTCTTTACAACTCTACTAAAAGTAATGACGAATACTACAAATTTCACGTTAGCATCAATAAACGATAAAAAATCTTAAAACAACCAGAAAAATTTTTTTGTAAGCCTACAAATGGAAGTGCAAAATTTTGGAAATCCGATTTGAATATTTACACCAAGGATGAACGCAAGGAGAGGCAACTGCAAAATTATACTCGGTGCAAATATTGCAAAAAGATAGTGCAGTATGATACGAATTTGGGATGCTCGTCAATAAAGAAAATTCACGAAAAATGCTTTACATCTGCAAGCAATTCGCAATATCAACAGCTTAGTCTACATCAGGTGATTGAAAATTATAGCCAATTATATAATAATATAGTCCATTAGTGTACTTAATATGCTTTTATCAAATATCAAATATTTCAATCTCAATGCAAGGCAACAAAAAATTCAAAAAAATGTATAGAACTCAAATTTAGTTTAAAAAAATCATTACCTTTATGGAGCATTTTAATATTCTTTAGTATTCTGCTGTAGGCCTAGAAATAATAAGCAATTGGGTTTGTGCTATTCTAGATATCAGAGATTGCTGCACTCACTACTTAACAATATTACGCTTATTAAGAAATTTATTATAATATAAACCATATATGTAAAACAGGTCTTGTTGGGCTCAGGTTGGGTTGACATATTCAATGGATAAATCGGATTGTAGTTGAAGATATTAATATTTATAAATATTCAAACTTAGGTCAATTTTAAATGAAATTAATATACATGCAAATTATATTTCTGTTATTTAAACATTATATATCACAAAGTTATTAAAATTCAAAATACTTTTATACGTTCACTTCAGTATTTCATGATTATTATGATTAATATAATTAGTTTCAATAGTGAGAATAACAAAAGCTAAATAAAAGAAAACATTTCGTAAATCAATATCGCGAGATTCCTTATGTTAGGCATCAAGTGTGCAGAGATACATGTATATATTGAAAATATTAAAAATTATTGAATTATGATATCTGATTAATATGATTTTATTATGATAGGTAGTTGCAAAAAAGCCTCGTCTAATTGCTGATCACAGTATGAAGATAAAAGATCAAATTTCATGACAGATATTGAAGCTTGGACTGTAAAAACTGCAACACAATTGCTAGGGATGCGTACAAGCTTAAGTCTTTCGGATCCTAACAAAGCATCAACAAGTGCGCGGGACTTATTGGATCTACCTATTCTGTATTTAATGTATTGGGATAAAGCAAAGGTGATGTCGAAATATCCGAAACTTACAACAAGGCTCAAATTTTGGAGGTATATTCTAATAATAAGAAATTAATGTAGTAATCGCAATTGTAAGGGTGATATTCTGGAGGAAGTGTCGAAATATTGCAGTAAATAATAATTGAAACAATGTAAATATTATGTTAAATAGGCATACACAATATGCTTATAACAGTAAATTATATATTTGTTTTTAAATCTCATTGCTTGTTCAATTTTTAAATTCTTGGTCTACATTTTTGAAGTTAATTGTTACTTGAAAATACTTCAATTCATACTAATTCGTAAGATGTTGATTTTTTGAAATTAATGATTAATAAGAGAAGGTAATAAGGGACTCAAGTTGAGTTACTCAACTGCTTAAAATCCGTATAATAATATATTATAATTAAAAATCATGAATACCTTGAGGAAATCTATTTATACAAAAACTTGCAAATCAATGGTGAAGTTAATGTTATGGAGTTTTGGCAATGTAACTTTCGATTCCCAATAATAAAAAAAGTTGCGCGCAGTGTTTTGTCTACACAGGCATCCTCAGAACAATCAGAAAGAGATTTTTCTTAATGTGGATTAACTCTTACAAGTACAAAAATCCGATTATCTCCAGATAATATCGAAGCGATAGCCATTTTGTGTTCCCATTTTAAAAACCAATGATGTGTTTTAAGTTCTTATTCATTTAATATTTGATTACTTTAATTTAAGTTCGGATTTAAAAAATTAAAATTTGGATCCGAATCTGATCTTGACATTTCAGATCCTTACTAACACAACTGCTAGTATTGATAATGCATTACATTACAAGACATGTAATTACTAATTTAATTAAATTTGATCAGTTGCTTCAAAACATTCTATATATTCTTTAGCAATTTGGTCATAATTTTGGCAATAAAAAATTTAAATTAAACATTTCAATTTTGAATAAAAATAGAAATAACTTTTTTGATGCAAGATAAAAAATTATAAAGAAAAAAGAAGTTTCACTAATTTTAAAACAAATCAAAGTTAGTGCTGACATTTTGCCTGCTAGATGATATTGGAAGACATTAGCCCACTTTATTTCACAGCAGTATAAATACTTTAAAAAATTTTCATAGCTTCTTCATTTTCATGATTTAAGTATCTCTCATTGATTTCAAATATTTCTTTAACTGCTTCATACTGTAAGCCTACTTATTTCTTTGAATTATATGTTTCAAATTTGGTTTTCAGTCTTGAAAATGGCTCATTATTTGACTGATATTGACAAAGATGCAATTGTTATCATGTATGCTTGAAATTCAAATGGAACCCGCTCGATTTTTGGTTATGGGGTCATCAAAAATCCCTTTGCTATGAGTGTTTTCGACAATAACGATTGATGAGGGACGTCAGCAAATTGAGAGCACAATGAAAGCTTTGAACAACAAGGTCTCCACAGCTGAAACATTAAGGTCATTGACTGGAACGTTTGCTACAGATGTTTTGCTTGTTTTTGAAGTCTTGAAAGCAAATATAAATGAATAACAAAATAAATTTAATCGATTTTATTTTTAGGTATTAATTTTGGGCCACACTGTATACCATGATAGTATGCATAAAGCACTGTGATCTATTTTGTAGAATAAAATATTTTGTGTGAGAAAACTACTTTTTTATAAGTAAAATCGCAATTAATTTTTTGAATAACTTACGAGTCTGTTATTAATATGATTTTAGTTAGTTGCAGATTGGGATTTGGGTTGGGTGCAGCTGGTTTGGTTTACGTACGAAAATCTGTGCCCATGTCCACTCTTGTTTAAAATACCCCAAAATTTTAATAGTGAAAAGTATCTTTTGAAATATGAAGCATAATCATGATTAGAATATAAACTTTTCATTTGGTGGATGAGTAGCTATCATTATAAATGTGTGCTTACCATTTATTTAGAAACACTTGTATTTATTAATGAGTAATTTATCCTATTATATAAAACAGTGGTTGTTAACCTTTTTTGAGATAAGTGAGTAGTTAAGTAAGAAACGAAGATTTATTCCATGAGATTAGTATGTAATAATGCAATAATTATTTATAGTAGGCAATTGTAGGAATACCATTCTTTCTACTACAGACTTACATTAGCAGAAGTTCTTCTTGATTATTCACAAAATTTCAGATGAATTAATGCTGCTAGGTAAAATTTAAAATTTCCTTCTTGTGAAGATCATTTTAATATAATAATGAAGTCATTTCAATGAATAATAATGCAATTTATTGAAAGGACTAATAGAAAACTTATAACTACATCAGCTTCAGTAAAAGAAATAAAAATAATTTTTTAAATTTCTAATTCTACTTTCCATGAACTTAGGGCAAATTTCTTCTACTTTTGCGTAGAAGTACAAAGCAAAATTCAAATTCAGCAATTTTTGAACCCACGCAAACATAGATATTCAACAAGTTGTATCTTGAAATGGTTTGTTAATGATGCACATTTTGGGCCAATGTTTAGCTTTATGATTCATTATTGCCCTTTCAGTCATAAATCATTTTGCAGGCTGCGTGAATAGTTGAATTTAGGCATTCTTACACAAATAAAGGTTAGTATTCAATGTAGCTTCTAGGTAAATTCCATTATTCGCCAATGGAAATATATTTAAACTGGTTGAATTGAATATTTTCAATATTTATATACATGCATATATATAATATATATATATATATATATATATATATATATATATATATATATATATATATATATATATATATATATATGGAGATAATGGACTGAGCTTTATAACATAATTAATAAATTTGCTGTTTATTCATTAGCTTTTGCTTTAATTCTTATAGCTTTCTACAGATGTATAGCACTTTCTAATATATCGTCCTATACTTTATTCCTTTTAAAATAATTTAGAAATTAATATCTGAAATTTCTTGGATTTAAATTGCTATATTTTACAAGAAAGTTCTTATTTGGATTATACATTATACGTAACATTAATTAATTCATTTTCCGATTTTCTGAATAATTTTTAGGCGATTTAATTTTGATCCATAATGATTCAAAAACAGAATGATCTGATTAAAATTCATTTTTACGTATTGGATTTAAACATTTGGGCACAATTAGCATAAGGCCACCGCCTCAGCTAACCGTATTTTTAACAAAAACTTTAAAAATTTCATAGTCTGGACTGAACAAATTTGTATTGATATAATTGTTTATCCAAGTTTCTGTAATAGAAAAAATTGAATTTCAGCCAAATATAATTCAGAGTTCTTATTGCCCAATTGAATATTTTTGCTAGTGATGATCGATTATTTGATGTGATATTTAGGAATAAAAAACAACAATAGTTAAAGTTAAGCATTTGTGATTGAAAGGACTGCCCTACACTACGCAAATGATATAAATATTTAATACCAGAGGCCATTTTCCCACATTTTGATGAAAAAATTCAGTAGAACGTAAATATCTATCAATTACTACACCAATATAATTAATAAAACTACACCAAGATAATTAATAGAATTACTTTGCTTAATTTCATTATCTCCTACTTTAATTTTGATATTAGAATTTTTTGGTATTGCTTTGGTGTGAAAATAATAAATTGTGTTTTATCAAGATTAACTTCTAACTTGTTTCTATTAAAATACCTAATAAGATTTTCAATATCTTTTGTTAAAAGCTTGGTTGCGTCATATGGATTTTTTGCTTCTCTTAATATACATGTATCATCCGCATATTGATAGATCGTTCCGTTTTTTAAAGTATTCGATATATCATTGACATACAGTGCGAATAAAATGGGCCTTAATACTGTTCCTTGAGGAACACCTAGATTAGTAGTAATATAATCAGAATAAGTGTTGTTAATTTTTACCCGTTGTCTTCGGTTACTTAAGAAATTCATAATGAGATTTTTAGCACTTTTACTGAAACCTGGATTTTCTAATTTGCTTTCTAAAATATTAAAATTCATTGAATTAAAAGCTTTACTAAAATCCAATAAGGCAATAGATGTCGACAAATTGTTATTCAGATTTGATTTAATTTTTTCTGTAATAGATAATATTGCGTCGGTTGTACTATACTTAGGCCTAAATCCAAATTGGTTATCTGATAGAATGCTATTGTCATTGAGAAAAGCGTAAATTTGCTTAGCTAAGAGCTTCTCAAAGATTTTAGCAAAGGGATGAGTAATACTGATGGGTCGATAATTGTTTGGGTTGGAAGGATCTCCTTTTTTATAAACAGGTGAGATATCAGAATTTTTTAAGATAATAGGGAAATTATTCTCGATAATGCATTGATTAAAAGCTACAAGAAGATATTGTCCAAAAATGTCAAAATAGTTTTTAATTACCCAGTATGGCAAATGGCTAGAGCCACACGATTTATTACTATCAAGATTTCTTACCGCTTGTTTCAAATCATAGTATGATATTAAAGTAAAAGTAAATTCAGAATTTACCCTTTTCACAATTTTTATCGGTTGGCTATTGTTAGTTTCACGCTCAAAGTTAAATTTACCCATTTTTTCAAAATTTTTGTTGAAAATAATTGCAATATCTTTCTTATTCTTATATATTTTATTATCGTACTTAATTTCTTCAACGTTCACAGATAAAGCTTTAGTTTTTCCAATACTTTTATTCAAAAAATTCCATTTCTGGTTAGCTTTATCTAACTGTTTGAAGTATAGTCTAGTCCTAGACTCAAAAGCGGATTTGCGGTGTTTTGTGATTAATTTCTTGGCGTTATTAAAGTTTGTCTAATTAATCTTAATTGGGTCAGCCTTTGCAATCTCAAACAGCCGATTCTTGATGGCGACCTACCGCTAATTAAGTCGGAGTCACGCGGTTGATTAACAGCGGGGTCTTATTTGATGTTAATTACCTGGATTTTTACCGGGGCTGCGCGATTTAATGCATGAGTGGTTTCAGAAATTATGAATTTAAGCATGGCTTCGCCGTTATTGAATGTATAGATGCGTTCGAACCGTATGTTCTTCAGCAAACTTATAAAAATATTTTCATTAAATTTACGAAAGTTCCTTGAATATATTACTTTTTTTTTATTCGAAATTAACTGTAATTACTAATATAGACGCAAGCATTATGATCACTGAATGATTCAAACATAAAACTTCGGTATTTATTAGAACTATCAGTTATAAAATAGTCAAGTAGATTGGAATGCCTAGTCTAAATGGTATTATTAACTAGTTTTTAATCGAATATATTGCAAATGCGATCAATCCTTGCGGATTCAGAATAATTGAAGTAATTAATATTGAAATCACCGAAGATGTTAATAAATTTATTCTCCAGAATAGCACTGTCTATTTCATCGATTTTGTGATTGCAAAATTCAGATGAAAAATTCTTGTTTGGATTATAGCAAAAATTTAGTAATTCATTACTACATGAGTTCGATACTTGTTTAATTTCAATCCATTATGTCTCAAAAAACTGATGATCCGATTCTAAGTCTTCTCTACGTTTTGCTTTTAGGAAAAGTTTCACGCTCAAAGTTAAATTTACCCATTTTTTCAAAATTTTTGTTGAAAATAATTGCAATATCTTTCTTATTCTTATATATTTTATTATCGTACTTAATTTCTTCAACGTTCACAGATAAAGCTTTAGTTTTTCCAATACTTTTATTCAAAAAATTCCATTTCTGGTTAGCTTTATCTAACTGTTTGAAGTATAGTCTAGTCCTAGACTCAAAAGCGGATTTGCGGTGTTTTGTGATTAATTTCTTGGCGTTATTAAAGTTTGTCTAATTAATCTTAATTGGGTCAGCCTTTGCAATCTCAAACAGCCGATTCTTGATGGCGACCTACCGCTAATTAAGTCGGAGTCACGCGGTTGATTAACAGCGGGGTCTTATTTGATGTTAATTACCTGGATTTTTACCGGGGCTGCGCGATTTAATGCATGAGTGGTTTCAGAAATTATGAATTTAAGCATGGCTTCGCCGTTATTGAATGTATAGATGCGTTCGAACCGTATGTTCTTCAGCAAACTTATAAAAATATTTTCATTAAATTTACGAAAGTTCCTTGAATATATTACTTTTTTTT
>CABFPE010000458.1:69683-100797 GCA_900660155.1 Hofstenia miamia
GAGATGTTAATATACATATATATATATATATATATATATTGTAGAGTCACTCAGGGACATTTGAATTTCATTTTTAAATTTGATCGAATTCTTACTTTATAATTTTGTAATTTGTAGTGATTGCGTCACTTGGACGTCACCTCGATAATTTCTAGAATAATTTACGTTGCTATTGATTTGTCCCCTCAATGATGTGTTACGTGTTGTTTGTTGCTAAATTGAATTTGCTAGGGAAAGTGATCGTGTGATTCAAAATTGCAAACAAAGGCAGGTAATTATTGAAACTTTGTATAAATAGGGCAACTAATGGCAATTGAGGAATAGAGTTTATACGAGAGCTTATCTCACCTAAATGTGTTCAAATCTCTTCAACATTTATTTTTTGCTTAATTGTATTGTTTTGATAGTGATATTTGCTTAAGTCATGGCAACAATTTGGGAGTCCTGCTAACTGCGCATCAATTCGACGTGTAGCTTTTGGACAGTTTAGCAGCCTAAATCGTGGACCATATTATGTTACGGTTAGGTATAGGGAAAGTAAGACCTTCATTTGTTTCCTACATGCACCTATAATGTCTATACACTTTGATGATACTATACTGCTGGTCAACATGAATGCACAGCAATTATGTGCTATTTAATAGTGAGCTGAGAAATAAGAACCACTTCGAGACTGTTTATTTGAATTGAGATAGAAATTAAACAATGAGACAATAAGGATGTCACTGCACACTCCAATCATGAGCTGCTTTCCCCTCAGGTAGCACTTTGGCTGGAAGCTGTATGAATTGGTCATTCTGGATGTTTACCTAAACAGTTACAAGCTACAGTGGATGAATTACCAACGTTGTTTGTTAGATTTATTATTGTTATTTCACTAGAATCGTGGCTGCTCTATTAAGGCCTCATTTGTAAACTTCTGCAGAGTCAACTAGTTATTTGGTAATGCCGCTATAGTCCCTAGCCACTGATTCTACATGGTGACCCTGACGTGATCATGAATGGTTCTGATGCTAGTTACAGTCTAAATGATGCTAGGAGATGCACTCCAGTTATGTAACCTGTATGTGCTATGAGGGTGTCATGAAACTCTCTTGGTTTGATTGTTTTGGTTTGGTTAAGTTGGCTGGGGTGGATTTCCCCTGACTTATCATTTTTCCATTCTCTCTATTCTTGTGCATGTTGGAATTTCGTCACTGAATCCACCTGTTGACTGTACCTATACCACGATTGTGCTGTTATTGTATTGTTATCTACATTGTCGATCAGTCAATTGGTTGACAGCTCTCCCAACTGTCAAGATAGTTTGCTATTTTTCTAAAAAGAGTTATATCCCTGTTACTTATTCTTGTTACTAAATGGATTCTAATCGTACTGTTATTTGTTGTTCTCCTTTTGGGTGCCCATCAGTGAGAGTCCCTTGTGCAAGCATTGGTGGCCTGGACGTCATTCCTTGCACCATTGGATCTTTAGTCAATTTATCCCTCCCTGAGAATCATTATCTCAGCAAGTCCCCTTGTGAATGGAAGGAGAGAGGCACATAGAAGCTCTACAACCAAGCTCAACACCCAGCACGTCGAGTTCCAGAGAGTGGAACAAAAGATGTTGGACTCGATTATGTTGCTGCAGCTTCAGGTTAACCAGCTGACGCCCACTAAGGAGGCAACCCCTCCTACTAGCTGCAAAGACTATGTTATGCATGCCATGCTGGATGATTTCAGCAAACAATTAACCTGTCAATTTACCCGCATGCTGGATGCTCACTGAGAGCGCCACTTGTCCACTAGCTCAGTCATTGCTAACCCTCTGAGGTCTACCTCTCAACCAAATGCAAGTATTAACTGTGAACCAATATTTACTCAGTCTCCCATTTCGTATGTACTAACTTTATCTACGCCTGTTCAGCCTTCAGGAAAGCGACAAGTTTCATTGGTTCCCTTGAGCACTACTGTCGTACTGTCTGCTTCCGAGCACATTGCTGACGGAAGCCCATCTCCTGGTGCATCTATTGTGTCTGCGACGCATGGCTGACCACGGTTCACTAGCTCGGTTCTTCCTGTAGAGCCTCATAGAGGCCCTGAACATTTCAATAAGCATTCAGCTTTACTGAAATTCACTGGTCAAATTGATGCCGTCTCTCAGACTTTTGAAGAGTGGTTTTTCTTATTTGAGTTGACCATGAAAAAATATCGAAAAACACAAGATGACGCAGTATCGCAATTTCCATTATACCTTCATGAACTGCCTTATAACCAGTACATGATGCTTGATAAAGAAACTAAGTCTAATTATCAGCTACTGTTAGGCTACTTTGAAGATCACTACAAGGCACCTCACATAAAACATCAATATAAAACCCTTTTGTGAGACATGTTCTTCCAAAAGGGTGACAACGTCAAAAACTATATAACGGAAGTAGAGACGCTCTTTTGTCTGAGCAATTCATCGCCTGAGTACTCCCAGCATGACCTCTTTACATACATCTGCCGTGGATTTCCACCATCCATCCACTCCCATTTGGAACTAAAGTGTGATCCTGAGGACAATCTGCACACAATCATTCGAAAGGCAATCAGTGTTGTCTACTTAATGCACAATACAACTCGGATTGATAAAGATGTCACTGAACTAAAAACAACCTCTGGCTTGAGCAAGCCCTCCATTAAGGAAGGTCCTTCCTGAACTCGCAGAAAGAAAGACTTTGACCTGTCTTTGATCAGATGCTTTTGTTGCAGACAGAAAGGACACCTGAAGACTGCATGCACCGCCGTGATCCAGATCTTAGCAGATGGTAATGGATTCTTAATAGATGATGAGACTGCTGATCCTGGCAGTGAGGCTGTACCTACCACCTAGCCCTTAAACTAGAGGGAGCGCCATCTCCCACCAAATGAGCGCAGGAGATCCTTGTTATCACCCACCTAATGCGGAACAATGTGATTCCCATTGTCATCAATGGAAGTCTTGTAAATGCTACAGTGGATACTGGAGCTGCTGCCTCAATAATTAGCTATGTGTGTTGCTCAACGTTATGTATGAGCCAAGATGCACTAGATCAGTCGACTATGAGCCTTAGTGACGCTTCTGGGAACAAGATCTCCCTCAGAGGAAAAGTAAGTGATGTGGATATGCGAGTTAATAACAAACTGTTTCAAGTTGATCTGGTAGTGGACACCTCCGATCATGCTCTACCTTATGATATCATCCTGGGACACGATTTCCTCAAATGCAATTCATGTGTAATTGATATTGGACATAAAATGATCTCCATCTCATGCATTGACTTGTGCAAGGCTTACTGGCAGGTCTCTATGAAGGAATCTGACATCCCAAAGACCACCTTTATCATTCCTTACAGTCTTTACGAGTGGCGATACATGGCCTTTGATTTATGCAATGCCCTGGCGACCTTCCAGAGGTACATAACAAAGGTGCTTAAGAATGATGCTAACATTTTAAAGCCAGGCATATCAGCATACATTAACGACATCTTAGTCACTAGCAACACCTTCTCTGAGCATCTAGATAAATTGAGATGCGCCATAGCCATAAGTGGTGCGCTTAGTCAAATGGTTAATGGTGTAGAGACCCCATCCAGTATTTTAGCCGCAAATTGCAAGCTGTGGAGAGAAATTACAGAGTCGCAAAGAGCAAGATGCTTGCCGTAGTAGAGTCATTAAAGAAAATTTAATACTTTATTTTGGGCCACCCTTTCATGGTACACACTGATAACAGCGCTCTTGCCTGGCTCAAAAAGTTTTCCAGCAACAAGTCAAGTATAGTAGCCAGGTGGATTGAGTTCCTCAATGATTTTTTGTTCACCATCCAACATCAACCTGGAATGCTCCACCTCAACACTGACTACTGGACAGCCCTTCCCAATTACGAGTGCGATCTAAAGAAGCCAGCAGGGGAACAAATCCAGTTCAGATTCATCCTGTTTCACAAAGTATGCGCGCATAATCCTGCTCAATAGTACCATCATGGAATGAATAGCAGAGAAAGTCATGAAGGAATGGATCCTCAAGTTCGGAGCTATGGAGAAACTAGTATCTGACAAAGGTCCCCAATTCAAAAATAATCTAATGACAGCCCTCAGTCGAGAGATGGAGATAATCCACGAATTCACCACCGCCTACCACCCTCAGTCGAATGGTCTGGTGGAACATCTTAATTGGACACTAATTAAATTACTACAAGTAGCTCTGGCATGAGCAGCTGGCAATGAATGGCGACGTGTTGTTGAGGTTGTGGAGTATTTCTATAATTCCTCTGTGCATATGGCCACCAGAGTAACCCCCCTTTGTGCCATGCTCAGAAGAGAAGCATTAGCACCTTTATCAATGATGTTTCCAAAATATCATGATGACAGTGTATACAGGTATGTAGCACGACTAATGCGTGAGCTGCATCGGATCCACCTGACTGTATGCCACAATACGGGTCAGTCCGTCATCCAACAAAAAAGAAACTTCAATCGAAAACTTTATGGAGAGCCGCATAAGTGCAGTAACAAAGTGTTTGCATACTTCCCACGTCCTGTCACCGACCAGACCCAAGTGTGGAAGCTAGTCACAAACTGGCAGGGACCCTTCAATATTGAAAAGGTTCTGAATCATAATAAATATACCCTTAACAACGGAAAGGTAGTTCACTTTCAGAGGCTCAAAAGAGCCATTAAAGATATTGAACACGTGATTTTAGACGATAACGCTAAAATTACACTAGTCAATAACGGCATTGATGTGTACGAAAAATATGATAATTTAACCAAATATCCTGAAGAGGATTTTACTGAATCTGAGTACTATGATACTAATATTACTGATGCTGATTTAAACAATACCCGAGTATTGCCCCAACACCAGGCTAGAGAGATTGCTATTACTGATCCCAGTACTTGGGACCTTAACCTTAATACTTTGTTTAGGGATGATTCCTCACAGCAAGAAGTGAGATCCACCGTCTCCACCACAACGCCACCAAGTGCGCAGGAGACTAGACATTAGGGAGGGTTCAGACGCTCCAACTAGGCGTGGGAGAAGCGCATCTCCGCCTGAAGGGGCCTGAAGTTCATTATTAATTTGATTGTTCATTAAGTTTGATTTCTATTTAGATGTTCCTTAATTACATTGAGTTTGCTATATTTGAATTTAGATATTGAACTATTAGTTTAAAATTACTTGCCCTTGCTTTATGTCGATGTTGATATATCTCTGTTTGCATGTGGCCTTTTAGATGTTCATTAATGTTTACTTCAAAATGTCTTGAAGTATATTCAATATATGAAATATTGCATTCATCACAGCTGTATTTATAGACTACTGACCAGAGGCGCACCCAGAGGGGGGAACTGGGGGAACGTTCCCCCCCTCAACAGAGCACAGATGCTTCCATTCCTCATGAAATGTATGCTGATATGATAACATAGTACATATATATTAAGTAATGCTTCAAATCTATCTGCAGGCGTAAGCAATAATTAATTTATATTGCAATTATTACAATAATTGGAAGTCGATTAATCTATTGAATACTTTAGAAGAAGAAAAATTACCAATAATTTACAATTATTTAGGTTCACTAAGAACGTTCTCACAAGCATTAATGGATGAAAATCTTGGTGAAACATAATAAAGTCCCAATTTGAAAATCAATATTGTCCTGCCTTGTAAATTAATACAGTATTGGCTATTGCATGTGTACAGCACAGCTTGATGACCAAAATATACATTAACCCTAATTCGCACCATTGCTATCTTTCTGTCACACACCTCATATTGTGATGTCAAACCTAGAGATACATATATAAAACAATGATCACAGCTTATACATAAGGTATCTATGCAGAACCAAATTTGTTTTTAGTGATTACGATTTCTGGCAACATTTAACTTAGATTTTTCTTAGTGCTAACAGAAGTATGAAGCACTCGTAATTTTGTTTGTTATCTCACAACGATGTTTTTTCTTTTAAAAAAGTTTTTATGTGTTATGCTTGGTTTTTATGCTATGATTTCTTATCTATTATTTTCATTCCAATTATTGCCAAAAGCGAAACTAGCAATGAGAAATATAGCAATTTTGAATGAAATTTTCTATTAAATTATATTTTGCAAAATGTGAAAATAATTTGGACACGGTTTCTGTATTTTTTACCTGTAGTGAAATATGGTGAATTACATAGCAATGCTAAAAAACCAATAGAGAAATAATGTATTAAATTCAAATTATGACAAGCTACAAAATGTAACAAAAAGTATTTTGTGGCAGCACATTCTTAATACGGAATGATCCTCAGTCCTGTTCTCTCTTCTGCTAACAGGAGTTGAAGTCGGAGCCGCGGTGGGCTGGGCCTCGACTGAGCTATTGGAAAAAAGGGGCTGAAATTGAAAAAATTAAACTATTGCACAACAGTTGTAGTGAATATTATACAATTTCTTAATCAACGTTTTGAAATTGTACATCAGTATTATCTATTCTTGAAAAATTCAATCTAGAATTTTCAACCTCAGTGAGCACATTTTCTTAAAAGTTGAGTTGGGCATGATTCAAGCCTGCAAGAATTAGGTGGCCTAAGTTTTTGATTGGAATAACTAAGAAATAAGAAAGTAAGAATTTTTTAAAGATCATCCTACCACAAAAAATGGAAATTTTTCCTATTGAGATTAGGATCAGTTACCAGGACAACAGTCTGTGTTCTAAATTATCCTCACCTACTGAACCACCGAGCAGATATGTGTGATAACCAATCTTAGTAATGGTTGAATAGGGGTAGGGAAAAATAATTCAGTTTTATTCATTTTTACCAAACATTCATAGTATGCTGGTTACGTTTGCTATGTTGAAATTTAATTATAAAAATGACATAAAATTAGATATATAAAATAGTAAACCTTAAATTGAATAGTTGAATTTCGTTAATATCAACCTTTCTGTTTTGGGTAGCATGTCAAAAATTGTATACTATTTAATTTCCCTGACAATGCTTTTTCCATTGTTGTAGTGAAAATCTTCAGAATAATGAATTTATAAACTACTTTGCATGTAAGAATATCTCTTAAAATATGCCAATATATATATATATATATATATATATATATACATACATACATACATAATCTAAAGAAATGTTCCCCTCCTCAGAAAAAAAGCTGGGTGCGCCCCTGCTACTGACTTCTTCTTTGGAGTATTATCGTCTTTGTTCTTGATTAAATCTTTGGTCTTTTTGCTTTAAAGGCTATTCTTATTTCATTCATTAAGCTTTTATTTTATTTTCTGATGCGATGTTCGAAATATTTACATGATATTTCACAAATATATGGTAATTTCCAATGTAAATATTGTTCTTTTTGTCTATCTTCTTCCTTTTTTATAATATAAGCTCCTGGCTTGGGCAATTACGCCCACAAATGTGGGCCCCTTAAAAAAATTCTGGTATCCGAGCCTGATAGCATCCTATGGAAAATCAGCCGAGGTGAATTCAAGTGTCTGAGCAGAACACCATTTGCTGATAGGGCCTCTTGAAACCATCTGCAGAAATGAGCATGTGCTTCGGATTTCGTGTCTCTGAGGTAATGAAGAGCTGCCACTTTACATGGATGCAAGGATAGCTTTTTCTTAAAGATGTTATGCGGCCAAAATTCTTGCTGTTCAACTGTCAACACTATCGTTCTTTTAGTCAAAATATATATCATAAACAGAGATTTCTGCTTTTTCAATTCTTAAAACAAAACACTTTAAGCACAGTTTTCAGTGCACAGTGATTTTTCGGAATCCCTGTTTTAACAGTATCTAGGTGCATAGTTATCTAAAATCACTGCAGTTTTTCAAATAAAAATGAAAGCGTTTTTGATTTGTGCAAATTAATGACGCTTACCATTCAGATATATCTGAATTTTATAAAGTGGAAATTGCAATTAGCGCCATTTTCTCTTGACTTATTGGAGGTTTAGTTCTAATTGTAGCTGTACGCAGTGTTTTCAAATTTATTGTTGGTCATTCTCTGATAAGAAGTCATTAGATTTTAATGTTCACATCAAATATATATATATATATATATATATATATGTGAGCATTTTCAACAGGCAGACATAGAGATTATTTTTAGTAAGGCTACTGGTTAATTAAGTAGTAATTAACTCACCTGACGGATTACAGGGGTATAAAGCTTGGAGGATGCAAAATCCATTACTAAAGAATTGCATGCTAGTTCATTGAATTTCAATTTTGAGTATTAGGAAAAGATGTAGTTCATTTAGAGTCTCAGTGTTTAAGAATTATAGTAACCACATCACTGGAAATAGTAGATTGAAAGCTGAACGGTTTCTGGCATAATATATTATTTGTTTGGAGGTTTTCCCAATTAATTGATTAACATAGACTCGCTCTACCTAAATCTATTTTAGGCCCAGTTTATTACAGCCCGTGCAAAAGGCTTATTATTTCAAGTAGGTTTTCTAACCACAACCCTCGCGTGTTCATTACGCCGTGCATTCTTGTACGGCTCTTTATTAATAATATCAACATGATAATTCGCAGACAAATTCTTCTCCTAACGACTATGCTTGCATGCATAGGAAATATCATTTCATTATTAACATTGCTGCAGAAGCGCAAAAGGAAACGCAGAAAAAGGTATTTTGCATTAAATATGATTCTACAACAACAATTTCTAAAGAACACAAGAGAATATCCCAGGCCTAGACATATTTTTAGCTATACAAAGCGATCAGATTTATGGTGGCAAAATTTATGGAAAAATTTTTAGTTCCATTCTCAAGTATTCATATTGAGCAACAGGATCAGATTCAAAATCAATACCTTTGCCCTCACAAGTACACTTATATTCAAGAAGCAATTTTATCATCGTTGTTGTTTCATCTTAAGTCCAAATACGTTTATTGGGACTGATAGCCTCAACAACGGTACAGTCTGACATAATCAACTTATAATAAAGAAATGTTTGACGACCGGGCTGATTGGTTTATTACCAAACTTGCACTCCCAATTAGCGCGGCTTTCAGGAATGCACGGGGTGTTTAAATCTTGCACGGCTAGCAGTGCAAATTAGAAGGGTTGTAATGAACGCACGTTGAAAAACAAACACCGGGGAGTGTTGCACGGGCTGTAATAAACTGGGCCTTAGTTCAAGGAAATGCATAACGACTTTTTCACAAGTCATATTATTGTCAATATTACAAGGTCATTTGCGATAGTACATATCTATGCAAACCAAGTCGTTAGAATACCTTAAAAAAATGCTGAACCATTTTTCATCCAAACTTGCATTTTATAACAAAACTTTACAAATGATGTTGAAAATATCCACCGTTGACTTCTAGACCCGCTATTCCAAGCGTTTTTGCATGTTATAAAGAATATCTTCAAAGTTTGGGAAGTAATTAGGGATTATCGCCATTTGAAACTCCACAGCGGTGTGAGGATTANTGCATGCATAGGAAATATCATTTCATTATTAACATTGCTGCAGAAGCGCAAAAGGAAACGCAGAAAAAGGTATTTTGCATTAAATTCTACAACAACAATTTCTAAAGAACACAAGNAAGCGTTTTTGCATGTTATAAAGAATATCTTCAAAGTTTGGGAAGTAATTAGGGATTATCGCCATTTGAAACTCCACAGCGGTGTGAGGATTATTAAAGAAACCTCTTTCCTTCAAAGCGCCTCACAAGAAAAACTCACCGTGATTAAGTCAGGCACAGCCCTAAGAAATGACCCTGCTTCTAAAGGACCACTGGAGAATTTGAAAATTTGTCACAGCAGCGAGACAGCTTGTATTATCCTTTCAGATTCTACAATAGGATTGGACAAAATTACCTGGAAATTACCTTAGAAAAAACAGGTTGTCCTTTATAAAGGACATACTTTGGATTAACTTTAAAATCAATTGTTCGAATGCATTTATTGAAGACGTTTTTGATTGCATACTAAACTGCATAAAATTATTATTTCCCTAATTTTCCTTCAAAACTGTTCAGTGAAAAAACATAGAATTATTAAATGAACTACAGGGCTTTTAAAGTTTGATGAAAATGAAGTTTTAAATTTGAATACCTTTTAAACTTTGATTTGAAAATTTGAATATAAAATTCAAAGTTTGCATTTGAAATTTGAAAGTTTGAAAATTGTATTTCAAATTTGATATTGCTTAGAAATAATTCTTACATATAAAAGAAATGCCTATATTTATTTGACTGATATGTATATAAATATTCATGAAGTAGTCTAAAAAACACATAATGCAGATCTTACCTATATTTTTGTAACAATATGGAGTATATTAAGTGGACATAAATTAATCATACATAGTTTATTGTTTATATAGAAAGAAAATAAGATTATTTTACTTAATGCATAGAGACATAAATTATAGTAAATGCTCCTGTGACTTTAGCGCATTTTGAAATTGCCTATTTAAATTTTCCAGGTAAATCAAGAAAGCAGGGCAACATATCTGATAGTCACAAGGTTTGCAAAATGTGTTCGCTGTTATTATAATTATCAAAGTTAATGATGTTGATTTGTAAATTTTGGCAAAGTTTGAATATCAAAGTTTTTTGGTCTTTAGCCTTCAAAATTTGGTTTGAAATTTGAATTTTAGAATTTTACAAAATTTTAATTTAAAGTTTGGAATTTTCGTAAAAATTTGAAAATTTGATTTGCATGTTTGAAAAATTTGAATTTGATTTGAAAGGCCTGATGAACTACCAATCGAAGGGGCTATTTTTCACATAACATCATTTTCTTCAAAGAGGATTATCGATAATTAAAACATTAAAAATTTGTGGATTCAGATTGGATGCAGAATCAGGAATTTTGAAGCTCAGGAAGGCAGATCGAATTTTCGCTTATCAAATTCTAAAGCTGTGGATATTGTTAAAAGCGATATAAAACACCTATCGTAACATAATGGAAGAATTTATTCTATTCAGACAGGCTATGGAAATAGGCATTTAAAAACGTAATCCATCAAAATGTAATGATAGAAATAAACAATCTAAGAGTTTTGTAAGGCAGTTCGATTCAGCAAAAATCTAATCGAATCGAATCGAAATAAACGAAAATCGAATCAAATAATAATAGGCGAATTGAACCTTTTCGATTTTTTAGCAACCAGACATCCGAATTAACAGGCTCGTTATAACATTACCCCCTTTGAAAAAATTATATTGATATAATTGTCTGTTAATATAAATACTACAATGAATATTTATATAGTATGTAGGGCCATACCATGTTCGCAATACCTCCGCACACCAGATCACCGAAGTCAAGCTAAGGTTGTACGAAAATCGAATCTAATTTAAAATTAGCCGAATCGCACAGCCTTACCATTTTGGCCATTTTAATCAGCAGGCTGTTTAGCATTAATATCTATTTCATTGAAATTTGAACTTTGAATTATTAGAAATGTTTACTTGCAACATAAAAATAATTCAGCATAAATTACATTCACTTTGTTTTGGTAGGTGTAACGATATTCTTGGCAATTCTTAGCATGAATAATTACTGATTTAAAAGATCTGAGCACTACTAATTAAAGTAATTGATTACGTTGACAAGCAAGCATTGACTTAAATATTTCCGGGCAATAAATAATTGAGAAAGTGGAAATATTTAATTTTGTTTTCTAGCTCAAGTTATTACGCTTAAAACTTGAAAGACATCTACCAAACTGAAAAAAATTGAACAGAATGATATATCAAATTTGTGAAAAAGAATTTTTAGGGTCTACGAAAACATATGGAGGGCGCAGACACCTTTAGATGGTATTTACACATTCAATGGATTTTTTACTTTTTAAATGTATTATATACACAATATTCAGAGACATTTTCAAATTATTAGTATATTTAGTCTTCTCTACAACTGTCTGATTCTCCGTTGCTTCACTGGTATCTTTCTCTAAGCACTTTACATATAGTTTCAGGTCACAGCAGCCGTGCTTTAGAGGGAGAAGGTCTCGGAGTAGCTTAGCCCTTCCTATACTTGAAGGGATGTTCTGACACACCTACCGATTTCCATTCCTGTTCTAAATTTCTTAATATATTTAAAATTCCTTTATATAAATTTAACACAAGCTTTATTAATTTTTCTTTCAATAGTTTGTTTGCATGATTTCTAATTTTTGTCTATTCGGATTTTCTGATTATATGATAACAGTTTCTAAAAAAGTATTATAGTACATTCATAAAACTGGGTATAAATTTCAACATACTTGTAATGTTAGGGTTGAATTTAAAGCAAATGCTTTAAAAAAGCAATTTTTTTAAATGATTTTGACGCCCTTTTCCTGAAAAACGAACATACCATGACTAGACAAAACAGAGAAGTTATTACATTTATGTATTGATTCACTTCAAAACAGATGATGGTAACAAAAAATGTAATCTCAACTTTGTTTTTTACAATTTTTAAAAAGTCGTCGAATTTGTCAAAATTTTGCAAATTTATGTAAATTTATCAAGAATATTTCTAATATTCATGTATATTAAAAATTTGCAATAAATGAGGTTACACATATTATATATTTTAGAAAATATGGGCTGAGGGTATTGAGACCCAAGATGCAACCGGGTCACAAATCATGACGCGGTGAGATGGTAGAAAATTTTCTCATTCTGGAGAATCCGATTATAAATGTTAGGTAAAACCAGTTTACTGTTGGGTGTTATCCAATTTAGAAATCATCGAATGAAATTGTGAAATTGAGAGGAGTACCTACAAAATTGTTCTGGTAAAGGGAAATACCTAATCACGATGAAGTAAATGACCTGGCATGCTTAATTCATAAAAATGGTACCGGTAATCAACAATGATATAATTTGGAAAACTGTCAATGTATTCAAGTTGAAATAGGATTCTTGGAAATTACTAAATTTGAATACAAATTCTTCCCCTTGATCTCTACTGCAAGGGACACGAGATCTGTTATATTAGATAAGCTGCTACCAACACCATCATAACCAAGTGAAGTTTGCTGTAACTTAGTGGTCATATGTAGATAATACAACTAATTTTTATTTTAGATAGATCTTGTTAAGTGTGCTATCGTTTAGAGTATGAAAAATTCAGTACAGTTCTACTGAGCATTAATGTAGCATCATCATCTATTTTCAATTTTATAGTACACAGTTTCAATATAAATTTTTGAAATTTATAGAATAACTTCTACTTTAACATTTTACTATTTTACTAACCGCTTCCGGTCCCCCAACCACCTCAAAATATAGCAAATCATTTTCTAACATTCAATGCACAGTACTATTTTATTATGCAAGCATTATGGATATTGATATATAACGGGTGAGTACAAAACACTTGAACAAAGATCGGAACCAATTCCTTTTACTGTGAACAATTAGGTTATAATTAATTTCATTGGTACAATGTTAGCAAGAATCCACAAAACAATTTTTAAGCTGCATCGCTGAATTTTTTGGTTTTGAGACTATATTGAAGATGAGTAAGCAACAACTTGATTGAGATTGCATTGGACAGTCCTATGATCGACATACAAACAATGGAAAGGTTTGTAGTGAGCCATTTCATGCATGAGAATATTGTAAATAATACAATCTATTATATCCTAAGAAATGCGGATAAAGGTGCGTTCAGACGAGAACCTTTTGATGCGCATCTTTTGATGAAAGAGCGTTCAGACGAGCATCTTTTTGATGTATGCTAATTTGATGCATCTATCAAAATTTGGGAGCGTTCAGACGAGCATCTTTTTGATGTATGCTAATTTGAACAATGTGCGTTCAGACGAGCCTTATTTTGATGCACAGCCACTTGTTTATTCAGCAATTAAGTTTAATAGGAATTGTGTTTTTCTATCACGGGGAAGATTATAATCAACACATCAATTACTGATTCAAAACATTATAATCAAAACAAATTTGATTGGATGTTTAATTCTATAGATGTTATAAAATATTGCCTAGATTATGTAGTTAATTACTAATTGTTCAAAAAAACGAAATTACCTGTATAAAGTTCTAGAGTCCGGCGGTATACCAATACTGAAACTAATACCGCTATATTATGACAATACTGAAAAATACTGATAACGTGGTATCTTGCCTAAAATTTTGATCGGTACATTATTTAAAAGTAGGCTGTGTATAGTGTGCAAGCCCACGGGTCAATACTTGCTCTATGAAAGCTTGGAAAATTTCTGTTTGGGGCTTAAGATATAGCAGTTTAGAAAATTACGAAATTTATTAAGAAAATTCTATTAATAATACAGCTACAATTATATGGCTGATTAGCCCACAAAATGTCGTAAATAATTTCACAAAAACGAACTACTTACAGATTTTTTTTAAAAATGTGCTCATTCGTATTAAGGTGGATTTATTTTCTTGCAATGCAAAAATCATAATTATGAAATTCAATCCTTTTAATTTATGCTCGATGTCGAAAGGTCCGTTCTATTGCATAAGCAATTTATACAATTATAAGCTAATATATACTGGCGATATTAAACATTTTTCCATGGACTGACTTAAAATTCAATTTTTATCAGAAACGAATTTCACTAAAATGCATTCATATTTGTAATAACTATTCCATTTTATATATGAATTATATATATATATATATATATACATATATTGTGGTGGCAGGTACCGGTTTCTTGGTATCTGCCTGTTCACTGTTGTCGTGTTTACTAGTTTAACCAGTTATTCGTACATATTGTCAAGAATTACTGTATATAAGAGACGAATTCGGTAGTAAATAGAGAAATAGTTAGTTGCGTTCTATCACTCAGTGCACTTCTGTGCACTCTAGCGGTGCTCTATATATATATATATATATATAATCACAGACATTGTTATTACGTGTCTGCAGTTTCAACACGAATAGCAGAACAACTATTACATCCCATGTTATTGAAAATTGTAAAAAGTTTTTCCAACAAATTTAAAGGAAATTAATTTTTTATTAATTATTTACTGAAAATTTATAGATTGTCAAGTTTTATTGAAAAAATATATTTTCGATTAAAGAATAGTAAAATTTCTTAAGGCATTAAATGTCTTATTGAAAATTTACCAAAGGCAGAAGATTAGTAAGAAATTAATTTTTTTCTCAAACTAATATTTTTTGATTTAAGGTAGCAATTGCTTAAAAATTAATTATTTTTGTATAAAAAGATGAAAATCAAGTTTTGCTATAATTCAGAATCAGTATAGTAGTTTTTGAGTACTTTTCATAATGTTATGCAATAGCACAATATGTTGCAAAAATAATTTATTCATAATTGCTTAGCTAAGGTTGTTCTTAAACACTAGGTATAATTAGTTGGTAATACTATGTTATTTTTTAGTTAATTTAAGAATAAACCGTTTTCCGATATTTACAAAGAATTTTCTCCAAGCCTATAAGCAAACTTGAAAATCGCAAGGCATGGACAGGGGTATTGTAATATGTCTATTAAAGCGTATATACATGTATATATACACACATATATATATATATATATATATATATATATGTATATGCAAAATATACAATTGAGATCGCAGTATTTTATGTGAACCAAACCAAACTGACTCGCAAAATGTTGATTTCGCGAGGTCCTAAAAGTTTCGTTGTAATTACACAATTGAACAATATAATTAAATTTCAATAGATGCTTGAATTCTGTTTTATAAGTAATTTTAATTAGTTCTACATGCATGTAAAATATATTGACAATTCAGTAGAAAAATTTGTGAAAAATCAATATTGCCTCCTTGAAAGGAATAACGGCCTTTTGTTAAAAAAATTGGAACATTTAAAATTCAATATCGTCAGGGTTCACTTTGAAGTTAAAATTGTTGAGCTTCAAATTCCTCGTATTTTAAGACTCACGGCTACTTGAGACAATCTGTCCCCAAAACAAAATCGTTAATTACTGATCGTTCAAATGAATAATGGGCGTTCAGACGAGAATCTTTTTGATGTATGCTAATTTGAACGATGTGCGTTCAGACGAGCATCTTTTTGACGTATATCACATGATATACATCAAAAGGTTCTCGTCTGAACGCACCTTAAGGAAGGAACAACAGTAAGAAAAATTGGCAGTGGAAGAATAGCGAAGATAGTGACGAAATCTCGAATTGCGATCATGAAGAAGCAAATGGTTCAATGAAGAGCACAAAATATTCAACGATAAAAATTGTACATTGAAAGATGTTTGCGAGAACGATTACCGCCATTTCTGCACATAAAGCATTATGATAATCAATATTCATTTTGTCCTGATAAAGCATCATCCTACTATGCCCACATGACATTAATTTTGCACAAAAACAGCAGATAAAATTCGTTTCACCTATGGTTAGAATGGTTAAAATTTTTTCCCGCAGAGGGCAGTTTTTAGAAATTTTGGAATTAACATTTACTCAAAATGAATTATACTCATCTGATTAGACAAGACTATATCATTGTTGTAAAATGTCTAATGCTTTGGGTATAATTTCGCATAGAAAGCTAATATTAGCAATTCAGAAGAGCATTAACATTTCCTACATATAGTAAGGTTTACTGTATTTTGAACACATTTTAGCTCATCGATCTTTAGAGTTGAGAACTTAATAGGTAGGACAGAATGAGACATTTTTTCAAATGCTGCTTTTTTGTTCGAGAAAGAACTAAGTATTACGCTTTAAGCAAGGATAACTGTAAAGTTGTTAAATTATATATATTATCTGTAGTATGTCGAATATAGTACACATGTTTATTAGAAAAACAATTAATGCAAAATTCTAACTGGCATCTGCATATATATATTAAAACATATTATTATTTAAATGGCATAATGAATTTGAAAGTATAAAACATATAATGACCATTTTTGTATCAAATGCAAAATTGGAAATTCTATGACGCTGATTTTTTACTGCCCACACAACATGTTGTATTGTGTTGTGTGCACAACACACAACGGCAACCCTGATCATTTTTATTACCCTATCAGCAGCCAATTTGTGAAATGGTTAAGAAAGCATTGCATTTAGGCAACCAAAATTCTACATTTCTTAATGACTCATTGACTTATGTGAATGTTAAATATAAAGTGTATTTATATCAAATAATTTCAGTATCAATATCTACTTAAAATCGGATTTATTGAAAAAAATTGAAAAGTGAAAGTAAAATTTAGATATGTAAATTGCATATTAGCGTGTATATAATACTGATGTTTGACGCGTGCTTTGTTCGGGAAATGCACTCAAAAATCAGAAAATTCTCCCGGGGATTTCTTCGCTCCCAATATAAGCTATGCCTACAAAAACTAGGGAAATTTTCCCTAAGCAACCTGTGCAAACAGGGAAATTCTCCCTAAAACAGTTCTAAAACTGAGAAAGCTGTAAGGGGAACTATGAAATGTCATTTATATAAAGAAATGGAGTATGGGAACAATCATGTCAATAATTAGTTCACTAATTAAGTCATGGATTAAATGTGCCTAAGGCCGAGAAAATGATACAACTTTTGTTGCGAAACCAATTAAGATGAGAAACCACATAGGAGGAATTCAAATTATTTCAAAATTATCCTATCACATTGCTCGCTATAATTGGTTCAGAAACGAAAGTTTTATCGTTTTCGCCCTACCCTAAAACCTTCAGGAGGTCATGAGAGTTACAAAAATATATGATGTTGGTACCTAGGTCTAAATTTTTCTGAGTTATAAGCGGACAAACACACACATTTTGCCCTTTATATAATAGATAGAAAACTATTGTTAGCTTGGAAAGCATTTAGGAGCGCGGACATCCGCCAAATGATTTATTTTAACACAGTAGTTGTTATCACAATTTGAACAGGAATTTTCATAAGTCCATTTAGTGTCCGAAATCAATACACTGGAAAGAACAATTAATGTTAAACGGATAATCTCAATACAATAACGATAAGAAATATTTTTCATTTCTGTATCCAGAGGCTAAGGAACAGGGGTGACTGAGAGGACTGGAACCTCCCAACAATTGTCCCAGGTGGCCTCAATTTATTCATCAATTCGTTATAAATTTATAAAATTTAAGCTTTGCCTAGGAAGGACATCAGTTCAGCTCCTCTTATAATAACAATGTTCCTTAGCTACTGTATGCTTCCAGTTCAGTTTCAATAAAATATTCTAGATCTTCATTAAGCTAAGGTTTATGGTGAGAGGAGATATTTCTCGATTTTGGGGTGCCTTTCGATTTCGAATATTTTCATTAGTTCATGAGTTATATGCTTTTACATTGTTTTCAAAAAGCCAAAAATTTAACAAATTCCAAGTTATTTATGCAAATCAACAAATCAAACAATGGAGCAATGACAATTAAAGTTCTAATTTTCGCGGAGAGAGTTTAACATGATTTTCCCATTTAATAATAAGTTAATATGGTGTATGCGCAATTCATGTGAAAATTCAGTCATCGTTTTTAGAAAAAACAAAGTTCAATTAATTCAATCAATGAAATTAACATGAGAGTGCGAATGCAAAGTTTATTTATAGAGGTGAACAAAAGCCTTTCAATTAATACGTGATTCGTTTTGGCATTACTAAATGACAATGATTAAAGATCTACCTAATTATTATGAATCACAAAGTACATTTATAGGTAAGTGTTAATTTGCCAACAAGGGTCAATAGTCATACATTCTGCAACTTGCTTTGCTTTGTGTTATTCAATTCATCCTTGTTTTATCGTATAGTGTCAAACAGGCATTTGAATTCCAAAATTTCCGCACTATTGGGCCTTGATTCAAAGTTGAGAGGAAAGAATTTCCTGCAAAAAGTTGAATAAATTGCGAAAATTGCAAGAAGATATATAGAATTTCGTCCCCCGATAAGCATAGCCCTGCCATAGGTTCTAAGTTGTAAATTCTTTTCGTTAAAATGTGTGTAGGGTAACATAAACTATTGCATTTGGAAAAAAATCTTTGCAACATTTTTGAGCATTTCAGCCAATGAGTTATGTGTCACAGTGTTACTCATATCACTATATACAGTTTTTCAAAATGGAAGTCCTATTCGAATTTAGATTTGGTTATCAAATATTAAGTCAATATACAGAACTTTTTCACTTAAACAAAGCTNTGCACTAAATGCTATGTTATTGTAAATCCCTAATATGCATTAACTAAATTATAGTGATTTAAATTTTTTTTGTTATATGCTTCATATATCAGATGTTATGGGGTTAACAGTTAAGGCAACTGGTGCAAATTGGTATTTGTTATTCAAAGTTAATCGACTTATTTGTCTTAGTTCACCACAGATGTTGTTTTCTTGAAATTCAGTATATCAGTACTAGCAATAGGTCACCGCAGGGATCGTTAGATTTTAATCGCGATTAATCGTATGAAAAAAATTTTGGCGATAGATTAATCGTAATCGCTGCTGCCAGGAGATTAATAATCGCGATTAATCGTCGATTAATCTACTTCTGATTAAAAATATTCAAAAAACAATATATCAATTGAAAGATATTCAAAATAGAAAATATCAACTATTATTGTTATTTGAGATTATTTCCTGAAGCCATTTTACTCCACATGTGCTTGTTAAGGTAAAGAAATATTTGGATCTCTAAGTCGAGGGGTAATAAACGATTTTCGAAATCAGATAGAGCATAACCAGCTTTGCTGAATAGTCTCTCAACTTGATTAGAAGCTGGCGTGATAAAATCGAGGATCCTTATATATGAATTAGGCGACATCTGACGCTTCCTAAGTCTGTTAGATGCCTAATCATCACGATCTTCTTCNATTATACACTGTTAGTTGAGATTAAAACTTGTCAATACATTTCTATGCTTATAACAGAAAAAAACTCGTAGTGACTTATGGCGGACCCTGTATGTAACTTTTTCACTTAAACAAAGCTAGAAACTATGTAAATACATTAATCTTTATTTCCATTTTCAGTTCGCAAATTCAAGAATTTTTCAGTTGTATAAAACAAATTTAACAATAATTCAATTACTAATCAAAAAATATTTATAATAATATTGATAATCATGGGGTACTTATTTAAAATTGTAAGCAAAATGAATATATACAGATACTTTGACTTGGAATAATATTAATATAATCATTATTTTCAAATTGGATCCTCTCCGACGTAATTGTTTGATCCTAAACCATCCCCAACTTTTCTTTATTGGATTTTCTCCTACATATTTTTTGATCTCAAACCATCCCCACCTTTTCTTCACCACAACGTACGTGAATGATAAATCTGAAAAAAATATCAATTTTAATGCATGATGAATATCAGTGTGCAGATGATATATGCGTGTTAAGAACAACACGACACTTCTATGAAGCTACCAAGCTGTTAATGAAGGATATCAAAGACCCTTTGTTATATTGGCGAAATAATTATAAATTTTATGCTGAAAGGCATTTTTTTGTTAATATTGACAATAGGATAAGCGGTGATGAACTTAAGTGAATATGCCCATTTTCGAGGATAAGTGAACTGAAGTTCGCTGAATTTCCCTTTTAAGGTTAACCCATAACGTCTAGGTGGACAAATGTCCCCTACTTAAATCACGAATATGTCTGGGTGTAAATCAATACCTCCGCTTCTCATTGTTCCTAATTCATTTAAGTGGACCAGGCTATTGAAATTGCCACTGCTTTCTTGACTAATTACTAGATGGCGTAGTACAACATTAAACGAAAGATTTTGATTGGAAATTTCGAATTGATTTTCATAGAAGTGCATAAACATGTGATCACGGGGAACCAATTAGAGGCGAGCGAGTCAATTAAAAATTAGGACAGCATTTGCAGGTATTTAGCAACTGTAATTGAGCAGATTAATTTTTGTGGTTTCATTTTCATTGCTAATTATTGCGTAATTGCAGTAGGGGACAAATATGTCCACTCAAGCAGCTAAGTGCACCAAAAGGAAATATATGGTACTTATAATTGTTGGAACCTGTATTGCTTAGCTCATCCTAACATTGATATGCTGTTATGCGATTTCAAAGCAACTATTGCAGATAGCCTCATGCAAGGTAACAACCTCGTACATCAACCTAAGCAACATAGACGTCCAAACGCTAGTTGGCCTTGCAGCTCGAATCCCCCACAAAGACATCCGCCTGGATACAGTAGATCCTTTCCCCACAGCTAATTTTTGTTTCTCTGTAGTATCAAGTGGTATGCTCAAGTGGACATATTTGTCTCCTACTCATAACACACACCCTAATTTTATCTATGTGCACTAAATGCTATGTTATTGTAAATCCCTAATATGCATTAACTAAATTATAGTGATTTAAATTTTTTTTGTTATATGCTTCATATATCAGATGTTATGGGGTTAACAGTTAAGGCAACTGGTGCAAATTGGTATTTGTTATTCAAAGTTAATCGACTTATTTGTCTTAGTTCACCACAGATGTTGTTTTCTTGAAATTCAGTATNACGATTAATCTAATCTACCTGACCAGCACGATAGATTAATCAATTAGATTAATCTCGATTAATCGCGTTGACGATTAATCATGTTGGATCCCTGGATCACCGTTAGAATTATGACAGTAATTGAGTTGACTGCAATAAGGCACACTTGTCAATGCCACCTCTCCTATTTAATGGAGTAACAATTATGGAATCAAGCTTTTAATAAACATCCTTCCATTCTGATGGGTCACTTCATCTACTGTTTGCAACAATGTGTTGAAACTCCTGTTACACCTCATGCCAGTAGTTAACTATTGGACTTAAATCTGGATTGCATGGATGCCAAGCTCCTGAAGCACTTCAGCAAGAATTGCACTGGCCCATGATAACATAAGGCATCTCATATCGAAAAACACACTCCTCGAGCTTGTAATTGTGTCTTATATATCTGTAATAACTAGGATGCTCCTTTTGGAAGCCTGAAAAAGTGGGATTAATTTGCACAAGCTGCTCTGGGGACTCCGTCTCATTGATAATTTGCAAAACTTGGTATTATTTGGGTTTTTTCAAGATTTTTTACCCCACAAGAAACAAAACAACATCAAAACGCTGTTTTGTCACAACATGTGTAAACAAAAAAGTGATGAATTACACAACACTCACAATTTGGGTAATCTTGCTTGTTTTTACATTAAAGCTATATATGAGCATAACGCATGATTAGAAGCTGGCGTGATAAAATCGAGGATCCTTATATATGAATTAGGCGACATCTGACGCTTCCTAAGTCTGTTAGATGCCTAATCATCACGATCTTCTTCTATGCCCGGTGTTAAGGTTTTCTTTTGTAAAACATCCCTAGTTGAAAAATCTTTAAAAACTTTGCAGAAACTTCAATTTTCATTAAAATCTTTGAAGAAATTGCAGATCTTTAAAGAAAAGTAATTTTTTAATTCCAAATCTTTAAAGATACGCAATTCTTGTATAAAATTGAAGAAATTACAGATCTTTAAAGAATATAAACTTTTATTTTAAGAGATCCTTAAAGAAATAAATTTCTTGTTAATCTTGTTAAAAATCAAAGAAATTGCAGATCATTATTTTATGTTGAACAGTTATAAGTTTTAGTAGCATATATGTTTCTAGGTTTAGCAACATAGAATTTCTTTATCATATTATAAGTCTTTAGAAATACCATAAATTTAGCAAATATTTCAAACATATAAAAATTTGGTTAAATTTTGCAAGTAAAAAATCAAAAATTCCTCATAGCATCATTTAATGTATGAAATGTAGGAAATCCCAGGGAACAAAATGCATTGATTGCATGCATAGAATTTCTCTTTCTATAAACATTGTAATTATACATGTTTTATTATGAGATGATTATACATGGTTATATGGATATATATACACATAAATGATTTTAATGACTTATTGAAAATATTCGCCCAATCTCAATGATATATAAGAGTCCTAAGCAAATCGCTGTTTTGTTAATAATAATTATTCTTAAAACAGTGTACAAGCAGATTAAAGTAATTGATGACACAAGAATAATTGCCATAAATAAGATCAAACCGAAAATGACAACACGCACCTGAATGCATAAGCATCAACCAAGTATCTCTTATACTTCTTGCTCACTGCTCCTAGTGCTCCTACTACTACCGGGACTTCTTTAACTTCCACAGCCTTTCTATTTAATCTGCCAACTCCTTGTACTTGTCTCTCTGATTCCATCCTATTCTAGCTGTAGCCTTTTCTCCTGCATCTAGTTCTTTGTAGAATCTTCCTTCTTGGGTCTCAAACTTCATATTGTCTTTTGCCTGCTTTGCCCTTGCCCTATATTTTCTCAGTTTCTCAGCTTCTGCAACTAATCTCTGCTTTAGCTCTTCTCTTGCAGTTTCTATTGTCTTCCCTTTACCTACCCGGGCAAGAACGAGCGTCCGCCATTTATTGAGAAAAACGTAAAATACTACGAAATTAAATCAAAATGCTCAAAATTACTATATAATTTTATCTTTTAGTGAGAAGCTTCTTGCGACTAATAATAAATATATTAATTCAATGTATCATCATGTAGTCCAGCGTACGTGTACTGTGCAGTAGTCTATTTCAATATATATTTAAATATATACATATATATATATATAAATTTTTTAGACAAGAAAATAATGAAAACTATTTTCTGATTTCATTAATTGTATCTAATTTTTGCTATGCTAAAAAAATATGTGTATCAATACGTAACAATGAATAATGATCTTGAAATTAAAATGGCACCTTGGAATATATTAAAAATTACTAATTTGCAACGTACGTAATCTCAAAAAAATGAAATAAAAATTTGTATATTTACACTCCTATAAGCAGTGATTTCACTAGATGTATCACGAGCTTGAGATAATGATTTGTTAAATGGTAAGATAAGAATATAAATTATATTTTAAACTTTTTATTTATTTAGTGTTTAATGAGATCGGCTAAAAGAGCCACAAAATTTTAGACTTCCTTTGAAGATAACATTGATAAAACATTTAATTGTAAACTCAATTCCATATATTTCTATAAATACCATAATTATATGTTTTGGCTTGGCGAGATATTTTCGCACACGACGCATAAGGGTAAGGGGGATGATGGCCTAAGTGAACTATTGTGAAATTCGTAACAAAGATAACTTTTGCAAAATACAACCAATTGATTGCTTTTGATTTGCTTTTGCATTATACGATATGTGATTGGCTATTATTTACTCAAAGTTCGAAAATTGATATAAATAGCCATGGTTTGCCACATATACAAAATCGACAAAGGTTAGTGCTTAAAATTTAATTCGATCTATACTAAGATTTGAACTAGAGTTGTCACGATTTGTTTTAGATGGAAGCATTGCCGCTTTGTTTGTTATTCCTTCAATTGAGTGTTGTCATTGGACAGTTCAATAACTATGTGACCCATAACAAAGCATGCTTTCACCAAAACATGCAAATCAGAGAAGCATGCCCTGAAGGTTATGAAAGCCAAGAAAAATGTGAAGCCAGTAACTGCTGCTGGGATGAAACATTTCCCACTGCCTATCCGTGCTTTACAAAAAGACATCATCATCTCACCAGTGAGTCTTTACAAATGACAGAATATAATGTTTTGCTTTAGTTAATTTAGTCTACTGAAACAAATGTCACTATTTTATTTACCACAATGTAAATGTGTGTTGTCTTACACCATTTTTAACATGATTTCCATACGCAATTAAGTTTGTTTGTTGTCATTGTCAAAAATGAAAGACGTTTTATCTATGTCTAAGAACACATTGTCACAACCCAACACTAATACATAGGTGAACAATACTATTGATGTTCAACGAATTTCAGATTTTATTGAAATAAACATACAGTACTGGACATAAGTATTGCACCACTAATCTTTACAATTTATTTCTGCAATGATGAGCATGTACATTTGTGGAGATAGTTCTTAAGGTGCACCTTCACAGGAGCACATAGGATGAAAACTATATTTTTCATTAAAAATTAGATAAAAATTTGAATTCACAATGCCAAAATTGAGCTTAGTGATAAAAATCAAAGCTATTCTATTCCTCATTCCAGAAATAAATTGTGAAGATTAGTGGGTGCAATATTTATGGCCAGTACTGTATTATATAGTTCACTGCTAGCGAAAATTTATAATATATTTTGAAAGGATTGTAGACGTAATTTTGACTATTTGAATACGGTTAACTATACATTTTTGTGATAATTAAATATAAAATGATACTTGGTTTATATATTGTGCCATTATTTTTAATATATTTTTCTAAAAATACTTACAATTTGGATCTTGAACAGTCTATACGTCTAGAAAGTTCAGTTTTGATTTACGAATTTAGTCACATTTCCAAAGTATAAAAATATATTAGCATCTATGATTTTAAAATAAGGAACAAATTTATATTATGAAATAACTTTAAATTTGGAATCAGTGAGGGATACAAAACGTGCTGGGAAAGTTTCTAAATAAGCATTAAGAACTGAGTAGAGAAAAATTTCATTTAAAGATAATAACTTTTGCTTTCAGATTCAATTTATAACAACAAATCTTTGTAGAGAGAATCTGCACTGCAATTTTCTTAAACATGAAAAATAATTTTTTATAAAAGAAATTTTAAATACCGTTCTCAATGAAATCACAAACTTAGTCTAAGGATTGTAAATGTCTCTGATTTTTAAACGATGTAGTGGATTTCAATATGACTTCATACACACACCTGCTATAGGTTATGACATTAAATTTTCATTCTGTACTTTTGAAATCGGCGGGTTTTAACTACTTCAGTTATGACTTTTGGAGTAATAGGGCTTTTTGTTCCACAACAATTATATTTTATCAAAGTTAGATATCCATGAAAAATAATGTTGTATAGAAAATAATGATTGCAGTGATGTGTTGGAGACACACCGATATTTAGAATGAAATGTATGTATTTTAGCGCAGCTAAAAGATAAGAAAGCTGTAACATAGAAAGCGATTTCTCTGGTTCAACAAGAACAAAAATGCACTTTTACTCCATAACTGGATTTAAAGGTCACCGATTTCAAAAATTCAAAGTGCAAGTAGTCTATAGTAGGTGTGTATGAAGTCATGTAGAAATCCATTACATCGCTCCAAAATTAGAGACATTTAAATTCCTTAGACTAATTTTGAGACACACTGCCTTATAATTAAATAAGCATAAAACCAATAAGATGTTTCAAAAAGGTTTTTTCCATTATACATATACAATGGAAGTCGCGTTTCCCAACGATTGTTGAATTCAATACAGTCTCTAATTCATATATAGTTTCTCACTCAATACATATGAATCGATTAAGTATCCATAAATAAAAATTTAGGAATGCATATGCATTATATCTTGCATATGCACCTAAACATAATTTGCTATTTAGAGCCTCGCTGTGATATCGAATACAATAAACGTCAATCATGCGTATGGAAAAATTCAAACGGGCAATACATTGATGTTGGAAGAGAACTTTGCGTTGAAAAAGGTTGTTGCTACGACAACACAGACTTCTTTGAAGAACTCTTTAAGAAAAAATACAAGAAGATGCTTGAAAGTCGAGAAAGTGTCAGTAAAAAAGAAATATTCAATTTGAAGAGTGAAGTAAAGAACTATCTTAGGAAGAATCCAATTCCTTCTTGTTTCGCAAAGCAGGAAGTCTTTGGTTAGTATATGATTATCTGTTAAGCAAAGAAATAGTCCGCAAACATGAACTTACAAAAATTTCTGAAATATTTGAATCAGAATTGACTTCTAGTTTGTGTATGTTGCTTAGATGTCAGTAGGGGAGACTGGGGATAGGTTGGAAGGGTTTTTTGCAACATCATTATATGTGCAGCAAAAAAAATGTTTGGCTTATTTTAATACGTAAATTAAAAGATGACATAAAATAGAAAAATGTTCATTAAGCTTTGGTTTTTGTATGCATGATGTGCCAACCTGCCCCAAACTTTTGGGACTGGTTAGGATAAATTGGTATTTTTTAAGACAGGATTTGAAAATTTATCAGGTTCATCATAAATAGAGTTCTAGTGGTTTGCAAAGATCAACATCAGCAAAGTTTTGTTGACAACTGCGCCCCAACAAGAGCCAATCAAACATTTGATACCATCCTCAAAATCAACTGAATTTGAGTAGCTGTACTGATAAACACAGATTAGGCTAGTCTTCCTTACAACCCGGGCTGGGAAAGATATTTCGCAATATTATCATATCTGGGAGCCAGTTATTTAATTTTATTTTTTGTAATGAATTTCAATCAATGCTTGATCAACTTAATTTCATCAGTCAAATCAAGGTTGATTTGAAATTTAAAGTTTTTTGGGACCATGTTCAGACCACCCAAGTTGAAATCAAAATATTTAATTGTCACAAGAAATTTCGATTAAGCAATAACTATTGAAACAGGTCTTTTACAATAAAAATCTATACCTATGGAACGATTGTTGAGGCAGCCTACAAAAATTCTCACCCCACAAATGCCCACAAGCTAAAGTTTCAACCACACCACAGCACATTTGGTGGGGTGTGGTATGGGGATTCCCCATCTCACAGCATGCCTAACTATTTTTGATGCCAATCTTTAAAGTCTGAAAACTATGTTAGTGAAGGATTGCTTACTTCCCAGTAAAAGGCAAATCGCGTATTAGTCCATAGGTTATAGAATCATAATATGAACTGAGGCAAAATATTTACGATTTAGGCGACATCAAAGCAGCAATGTAATTATAACTCTCAGCCGTATATGTTATAGTCTGAAGTGAGCAAGTTTTGAATAGCATAGACAACTAACAGTATAAAAACTAAAGAACTTTTACTACATCACTAAATACAAATGTGTTCCAACATGCGCCGATTTCCCCTAAGCTATTCTTTAATTTTGGAGAAATAAATTTGAAATAATCTGATACTTGTGTTTCTGCTAAAATCATTTTTTTTTGAGAAATAACTTAACCTTACATTGGATGAGCAGTGTAGACATTAATGAAAAGATTAGTCTATTTTAGTTGTTGGCAAAAACCAATTTATGTTTTTGAAACGATATTCGACAAATATTCACAAGCACAAAACATCTGAATTGCTTATATTCATTGTTTCTAAATAAAACTCAAATTGGCGTTTCAAAGTATTTACAACTTAGGAATTTCTGCATTGGAAAACAATCAATAATATTAGTTGTGTAAAATCACCAATGACAGGACAATAAAAAACATGTGTCGAGAGGAGGTCGTATAAATTATAGTTAATAGTGTTCAAAATCCTTGTTTGAGTAAAGTAAAAGGGTGTAATAAAATAAAATAAAATTGGATTTAATTGAATTCAAAAGGAATATTTAGAAAAAATTATTTAAATTAGGAATAAATTATATCTGTAGTTTAATAGATTTGATTATATAATAGACCAAGGAAACCCTAAAGTAAAATAAAGTTCGAGGGAATCTAAAAAACTTATCGGCAATTTTTACATTATATACCATTACAAAATCATAGACCATTATTGATTCATATGAATCACATTTGAATGTTGGTTATAACGGGTGTTGAACTTCTATATCATTTAGATAAAAGTTGTGGAGTTCCAAACGATAAAAGAATACGTTGTGCACCATCACATGGCAGCTATACCATGGAACAATGTCTTGATGCTGGTTGTTGTCACAATCAAGGTGTTAGCGGTGAAATCGAGTGCTACAAAAAAGACGAACGCTATGATGATGGTAAGGTAGTCTTAGAGTATTCATTACGTTATTGCTACCAAGATCTAATGCTATGCTCCATGAATATCTTACATGTATACCAAATGCTGTTAGGCGAAATCCGGGTATTATTAAATGCCTTCAAACGCTTGGAAAATTAGAAATAGAATGCTGCATGTGATCACTAAAACATATTTCCACATTTCTAATTCCCATGATTTGTGTAATCAATTATATAATTTTTTAATATCCTGATAGTGTATTAAATTTGAAGTTTAAATGATTTATATATTCTTTGAAGAAGCTATGGAAAAATCTATGGAGGTAAATTAGAAAATTTAGTGGGTTGTTATGTTCTTGTCAAAGAATTGAAATTGGGCAATCACTAAGTGGCCTTCTTGAAAAATACTTTGGATTTGTATAGATGGACAAATTACTGTCATTCTTCTCAATCCAATTCAATTTTACAAATTTAACACGTCCTAGGTTTCTATTTCATCAAGTCAAAGTATTATGTAGTGGAAGCGTATTTTGTCTTTAAAAAATGAAAAATATAATGAATAATCAAGAACAAGTTAGAAATCAGAAAAAGATAATCACGATTGAGGAAACTAACATTTTTTTTCAAAAGTGGTGTGTTTAGTGGTTAATCTGAAACAAAGTTTTGGTTTTCACCATTCTTTTGATAATTTTCGAGTCTGAAAATAAATCCAATCCTATAAGTAGGCAATCTTTGCATTTAGAATAAATATGTATATTTTTATAAAAATATGAATTGAGGCATGTTTATTTACTGTAATCAGTGATGGATCAAATTCTTAAGGATTTGTGATCATAATCTAATTTGTATTAAAATTTTGTTAATGAATAGCATAATAATGTGGTTTGCTTACAATATATTAAATATTTGAATANATATATATATTTATATATATATATATATATATATATCAGAGTTGGAATTGGGCCGATTTTTCGGGCCAAAGCTCGGCCCAATGCAGCTTAGCTCCAAGCAAATCCCGGCCCATTTCAAAATACCAATTATTCGGCCCAAGCCCGGCCCACCAGGATTATGTTTCTTTTACGTCACTGAATTTGATTGGACAATTTTCATAATCTATTGATCAATATGTGCATAGGTGCATATCTGCTTTAATCTGTCAACAATGCAAATTCAATTCTGTTCAAATATAAATTCAATTGTTAACCTTAATACAATAAGCACGTCATACAGGGCCGTAGGCCTGGAGCAGCCGTGAGCCCTTCCTGTAAATGATTGCATTTGCCTACCAAATAGCATTGAATGTGCCTTTTCACAAATATTACCAATGAAGACAAAAATTCTCTAAATTGTTTTCAATTTGTGCATAGATTAAACTTAAATTGCTCAGGGATTTTTTTAACTTTTTGTTAGTTTCTTCTTAAAATTGTTAAGCGCTTTCATCTCATAAATTAACAAAATCTGAAAAACCAGATCGCACAATGTAAATGAAACTGCTTATATATTAATATTTTGCTTAGAATTTTATGGAAAACATATAAAAATGTTGCCATATATAATATTGTAATTTTAAGTGCGATAATGGCGATCGTTGGCACTGAAATCGATTATTGCAATTAGCCGTTTGCACGTGAACAAACCTTGATAAAAGGTAACCACAACAAGAGCATTTATATTCTGGTACTCATTTATCCAAACATTACATAAAAACTAATTCTATCTTAAGATGAAACTTGTGTTTATTTGAAATTTGTATGTGTACTTTTTACACGTTCTACAAAACTACTAAAGTTTCATTATAAAATTTTGGCAGGTTTTTACACAAATTTCATTTCAAAATGTTGTTAATTTCTTTTACTGCAACAATTTATGTATTGTTTTAAGGAAAAAATGTTGGTATTCAGTTACTGTAGTAATAATACTATTTTTTGAAGCAACCCCATTTTAAAATTTTCAACCTTCTGTTGAGTACTATGCCCTACGGCCAAAGATAATATCTGTCAGCTTTCATAAATTCTTTCCACCGTCACCACTAATTTAGTAATATAAGTATGACCACAAAAATTATTTCCAGGATCGCAATCGTCCTTTTTATCGTTTTAGAACATATCACTTTATATATATTCAATTACTAAAATTCTCTGCCAACTTACATCAATTTACATCAGCACAAAGTTGAATTTTCATAAAAGCTCTTTGCTTGCAGCAGACAAAATTTAGATGTTAGAAGTATTGCACCAGCGAACAATGCATCGGGCTGATTAAACTTAAAGAGATTGTTTTTTGAAATTTGCAATGTTTAAGTTCTCAAGTGAATTTTTTCTTGTATTTTAAATATTAATTAAAACATTAGCCCAGCCCAAGCCCGACCATACTTTAGGCCTAACCCAATTCCAACTCTGATATATATATATATATAT
>CABFPE010000458.1:128067-138957 GCA_900660155.1 Hofstenia miamia
ATATATATATAATCTAAAGAATAGTTCCCCTCCTCAGAAAAAAAGCTGGGTGCGCCCCTGGTTCTGATTCAAGAACAATTGCGTCGTACCTATCGCTTTATATACACTTTGCCACGTCTGCCAAGAAAAGTTGGAAAACCACTTGTGGTATCTTAGTGAACGTCATGTCAGTTTTTCAGCAACAAATTATCGCAAACTGGAAAACTTGCAATGTGGAGGAAATTGAAAGCTTACAAAGGAAAACAGAACAATGGCACCAGCACCATAGGCCAAGGCTTAGTAAAAATGCCTGAGCTCAAAAAGACAACACATTTGCATGATTTAATTGGCCAAAATTCGCACACGCTAATAAACTTGTTTCCAAAATCTTCCGTTTTTTTGAGCAAAATTCTAAGGTTTGGCCTCAAAGTCCCGAATACACCTCAACACAAAATTTAGTCAAGAAGTTGCTTTGCATAAACGATCCTGCTGAACGTGCGTTGTCACTGGTTATGACTATACATTTTTCAGAATCGGCTCCAAAGTTGAGCAACCATCCAAGAGTTGTTAGCTACTGTTAGCCATGCTTATATGCATCAGCTACGAAAGCATACTGAAGCTACGGGACACTCTGATAGCACAAACAAACTTGTTCTTCAATGTCGCCAAATGTCGTGAAACCGGATTTTTACTCAGGAGTTTTATAACCTAAAGTGTAGCCGAGAAAGGAAACTAAGTCCCTAAGATTAAATCCGAGAAATCACGACTATTCAACTCTCCAACAAGTGGGTTTGAACTCAAACTTCTCGAAAGTATATCAAAAAGTCCGATGATTAATAATGAAAAATGCTAAAAGACCCCTGTATATGATAAAGTTTCAACACCACAACGATTTGTCTATTTTTCAATACGAAATGAGCTTACAGTATTGTTAAAATGGTTTATCTTACTTCCTTAAACCCAGGTTCAAAACTTTATTTACTTGTAAGTTTGATTTTACCAGCGGATTTTCAAACTTATTCTTGACTAATAATTTACTGAACTTCCCAAATAAATCGAACGCACTCGTGCTTTGTTTTGTATTAGTTTTTAATACAAGAAGAGAAATGTCAACAGATTTCTATTACAAAACAAACTAAGAAACAATTTCGGACGCGAAAGTTATTTCAATTCTTTTTAATTCACTTTTGAATACAGCTTTTTGTTGTTACAATCAATGCTTTCGAGGGAACACGATTTATTACAGTGTTTAACTGCCGTGACTCGATTGTATTCTATTAAACTATGAGAGCCCGTAATTTCCTTCCTTTAACAGAAGACAACGTATTACTTAGAATTATTCCCTCTAGCCGTAAAAGGTATTGTCAGTAGAATAATTCACTGCTCGAATTTACTATTGTTTTTACAACACTTCACGGTTCCTATAGTAACCTAGTTTAACAGAGAAAATGAGTAACGCACTCTCTCACAACAGTTAATATAGAACTCACTGGATAATGTGTATTTACGATATCTCACTTTACGTGTGTCTGAACTCAAATCTGGTTAACTTAATGGAATGAATTATGCTATTACTTTAGCGTTGGATGAATGGAATCTCTTATTTATTTTTACTACTTTTGGTGTCTTAACACCACTATTTCAGTTGCTATTGAAAATACACGGAAATTCTTAAAGCATAAAACTGACTACTTAGTTTCTCTAGGTAAGCCGTCTTAATTTATTAGTACTTATTTTGACTTGTTTACTCTATTATATGTAAATAGAAATCAAAATATAAGACAACTATAACTAATTTATTTTACAAAATAGGATCACTTACACAAGTTCCAACTACAACCGAATTAATTAACTTAAGTCAAACGTTATGATTACTGATATATGAAACCTCCAAAGTTAATGATTATGATATCAATTTCAAAATCTTTACCTTACGATTATACCACTAAACGTTAGAATGTTCTCCAAAATAACTTCAATATCAGAGTTGCCAAACCAAATTAATCTAGAGTATGAGTCTTCAAACTCACCAATTTCGAAATAGTAAAGAACAGATTTCTCTTAGAGAATTTTATAAGAGTATAAAAATTCTCGGAGCGGGGGTTGTGTTTTCTATGAATCTTTGAAGGTTTATATACCCAACGTGNAATTAATTAACTTAAGTCAAACGTTATGATTACTGATATATGAAACCTCCAAAGTTAATGATTATGATATCAATTTCAAAATCTTTACCTTACTTATAACACCAATGAATGATGAATCCAATTTAAGTTTTAACTCTACCAAACTGCAATGAAATCTTTAACTTAGATCGTTTCTTCCAAATGATTTGAACAGTCTTTAGACGATTCTTTTACTGAGCTTCTCAGCAGGGGGTTGTGTTTTCTATGAATCTTTGAAGGTTTATATACCCAACGTGACGTAAGAGAGTTTTGTTTGGCTTGACGTTTCTATTCTAAAAATACCTTAACCTTTTCCCGATTTTCCAAGTTAAATGTCAGAAACATTCTAGCTATTCCATTTCAAGTACTTGTACTCTAGCCGGTTCTTTATTCTTTGTAACAACCCATTAAGCCATTTACAGTGTTCGTTAATGAATCTTGTTTCCATAATGAATACTTGAATTTCGGTAAAGATCTTAGCATCATCGGTTTTTCAAAGCATTTTTTCCGTAAAAATTAAATTCNGTAACTAATTTATTTTACAAAATAGGATCACTTACACAAGTTCCAACTACAACCGAATTAATTAACTTAAGTCAAACGTTATGATTACTGATATATGAAACCTCCAAAGTTAATGATTATGATATCAATTTCAAAATCTTTACCTTACGATTATACCACTAAACGTTAGAATGTTTTCCCAACTAACTTCAATATCAGAGTTGTCAAACCAAATTAATCTATAGTATGAGTCTTCAAACTCGCCAATTTCGAAATAGTAAAGAACAGATTTCTCTTAGAGAATTTTATAAGAGTATAAAAATTCTCAGAGCGGGGGTTGTGTTTTCTATGAATCTTTGAAGGTTTATATACCCAACGTGACGTAAGAGAGTTTTGTTTGGCTTGACGTTTCTATTCTAAAAATACCTTAACCTTTTCCCGATTTTCCAAGTTAAATGTCAGAAACATTCTAGCTATTCCATTTCAAGTACTTGTACTCTAGCCGGTTCTTTATTCTTTGTAACAACCCATTAAGCCATTTACAGTGTTCGTTAATGAATCTTGTTTCCATAATGAATACTTGAATTTCGGTAAAGATCTTAGCATCATCGGTTTTTCAAAGCATTTTTTCCGTAAAAATTAAATTCGAATTAAATTTAGCGAAAAGACAGATTTATCTTTTAGAAATAAATTTTTCGTAAATGAATTTTTCTCAACAGTTTAGAATTCAATCAGATTTCACTTTTACTACATCATATTCAGTAGTGATACTGATGCCATTCTTCAGAACAGGTGTATTCCTTAATGTGTCATCAGCGGACTTTTGTATGTAGTTACCTGGAAAGTGGAGGCTAAGATAATAAAAAGAATAGAACCCGGAATTGATCCATGTGGCACTCACCTGTTCAAGTGCTTAATGCATTGATGTCTTCTATTGCATCAGTGATTTTGATTTTTCCAATCTGGGAACTCACAATCTTCCACTATAGCTGAAGGCACACTTGCAAACTTGCTTACAAACATTATCTATTATAAATTCATGAATACTATGTTTAATAAACAGAGAAAGCTCGCAAATTTCAAAAAATGGATGTGACAATTTCACCAAAGCCCATGCAAGTTAATGTGGACAATGAATGCTTTAGAATTTAGAAACAATGTGTTGAAAAATATAACTGAAATTTTACATTAGTATCTTGTACTTTTCTAAAATAATATTTTTTTTTCATGTTCAGTGAACAGATTTTATTAAAAATTTTGAACACAACATTGGTCTAGCAAACTAAAAATGGAAAAACAAATTTTAACTAATGACAAAAAATATGTCAAATTAGTAATAATGTAATTGAGCTTGGCTTAGCCCAAAGTTTGTAGGCCATTACTATTTCTGACTGCCGCAATAGCTTTAAATACGCATGGGACTCTACTTAAATTACTATGAGAACTATAACCATATAAATCTTAGAATGAATACTGGTTTCCAAATATTTTCTAGAATTATTTTCGTTAATGTAAAAGTATGTTTGGGTGATGCATAATTGCAAAAATTTTGATTGTAAGTGCTTATAAGTATACAGTTTGACACCATTTAGCTATCCTGCATTAGGTTACTGTTTTATTAAATGTTCTATTTCAAACAAATTAAAAATACTAAGACTCAGTTCTAATTTTCACGACGCATTTTTAGAGATATGCAGAAACTCAAATTCTAGTACAATCCATCTAATTGCAGCACAGCCCTTCCTAATTTAGTAGCTAATAAAAGATTTTTTTGTAGTAATGCTGTTTTAAATGAGGATTTACAGCCACCAAGCTTCTGAAATTTCATAATTAAAAAGCTGGGCCAGACTTAGCAACTCAAATCAAAGTGCTAAGGGAACATATTTTCTAACTTTGTATACTCAACTGACCCCAGTAATAAAAGAATTTTACAGAGGACAGTGTGCTATTGGAACTTGAAACAGAACATAATAATTAACATCATCAATAAAATAAGGCATGAAAGGATTCGTCCATACTATAAAGCCATCATGTATAAGGTACTCTTAAAGAGGCTAATCAATCATGACAATAAATTCTTTTTCTCCCATCCTATAGAGACACCTTTATGCAGTTTGTGTCATAATGAAAATGAAAATCCAAAACATCTAATTTTTTATTGTAGCAGGAGAATTAATTAAAAGCTTGATTACTTTAACTACATTGAGTGTATACTAACGTCTAATAACCTGAATGCTGTTATCAATTATGTTGTGAAATCAATTACCTCACCAAAGGATTTTTAAATATATTTTTAAACCTATTGTACATATGTTTTAATAACCTAAGCCTGCTTAAATGATTACTCATTCATGTATTTTTTTTATTTGCATCAACTACAAATATAAGTATATGTGTGCTCCATTTTCCTTAATCATTAGTATAATTTCTCTGTGTCTATTTTTCTGTCCTTCTTTTCCTTTGTCTTAGATAAGTGAAAGCCACATTGCAGTAAGCTGTTGTTTTCCATTTGTTTCATAATATCTCCATTATCTTTCCTGTTCTAGATAGTTGTAAATACCTTTTGTTTTTTGTGTACTTAGAGGTATGTAGTATTTTTATTACTGTGATGAAAAAACTGCTCTCCCTGTAAATATGTGAATATTATTGTAAATAGCCTATATAGAAGCCAAGAAAAAATAAACAGTTCTTTATCTGAGTGCACCTTTTTGTGCAGAATAATAAAAAAGGGAAGAAATGGGACCTTCACCCAAGTAAAGGTTGATGAGGAAAAACACCAATGAAAAGGACTTCACATGTCAGGGAGAGAAAAGAGAGAGTGCACAAGAGTGCCCACAAAACCAAGGCTAAGTGAGCTCCACCCTAATTGCGATTGCTCACAAAAATAAACAATGCAAAAGATAAGCTTAAGGGCATCACTAGAAGTGCAGAAGAAGATTAATGTGTGTATCATTGTTGTTCATCTGTAAACGATTTAGCTGATTTTTAGCTTAAATCTATTATTCAGTTTTCATCACAACCCCTTGCAAGTTATTTGATTATATTTTCCCTTGGGTTAAATTGCAAGAGAATTATAGTTAGTTGATGGCAATTTTTCCTTTTTAATTTAGACTTGATTGTGTTCATGCAAACAAGCAGTTGTAAGTCCAGTCTTTTGATTCCCCACATTTAAATCATCTGCAAGAAAAGAATAAAGACATTTCTGCTTAGCATGACATATTACGAGACTCAATGATGGGTATGTATGTCATCTAGTGCTAGCTGCCACCAATTGCTGCGCTTTTGAATGTTTGTTGAATTATAAAGCGCTTTATAAGTTTATTGTAAATAATAATAATAATAATAATCTGTAGTTATTTGGAAGGGATTACTTTTGAACATCTCATCAGTATAAAATTAAACTACATTCAGTCCAAATAAATAGTTACACATGCTGTAGAAATCTGTATTAAAAAACAAGTTAGTGAAATATATTGTTGCACAAATGAAGGAAAAGAGTTTAACTTATGCATCAGAATTCCTAAACATAAGTCAGTTATTTTCTGCAGATATATATATATATATATATATATATATATATATATCTACATATATATGCATATACATATACATATATATATAACGGTCAACAGTTGAGAAATAATTATAAGCTTACTGTAAATTTAATAGGTTAGCTTAGCTGTTGTTATATATTTGAATGAAATATTGTTTGCTTTTGGCTCCAGAACATGACATTTGTTAAGCTATATATTTCGACCTAAGGAATTATATCTACTAACACAGTTAACTAGCTTAATTTGAAAATACTGACCTGTTGGGTGATATAGAATATAAAGTTGGTATCATAGTAAAGTCCTTAAGTAAATTTAATAAGACATTTTATCAATTACAGGAGAATCGTGTGTTAGTCCACTATATTTAAGAAAATTAGCAATACTAGTGCTCTTATCAGTATTTAGGAAATATAGTAGCACATCATTGAAGTGTAGTAAAGTTGATATGTATTCCCTGTGAAAAAGTAACAATGTAGTGAACTCAATAAATTATCTTAATTTCCTAAATTATTAATAAATTGCTTGGGGATTCTATACCAGTCAATAGAATTGCAAAGCAAAGTAAAATCTGCAAAGGCAAAATTTTGAGAAACCAAATCCAGTGCAATTTCATAGCAATTAATGTAGTTAGCAGGATCAAGCCTTTCAAGTGACCCTAATATTTTAGAAGATTTAGCTCAGTCTGCATAGGATGCGGTTTTTTAAGCCCCCTTGGTAATGTTGTATAAAGATGTTCAAATATAGATTATGTTAAAAATTGTCGTTTGAGAGTAGAAATTTTAGAAGTTTTGAAATAAGAAATACCAAATTAAGAGCATACTTGAGTAGATTGATAGAACTATTATTAATGTTATTCAGGTTGGTGAAATGGCACAAAATTAATTGTTACTAATAGAGAAATTTCTTTATAATGATGATGAAGAATGGTAAAAAGATTTCCTATTTAGGCAATTGCAAATGAGAAGGTAAGATATACAGTGTGTGTTCAGAATCATGTAGATATTAACCAAGCCTTGTCTGCAGTGGTCACAGCCCACAGTGAAATTGATTTGGAATCAATTAGAAGTGATGCTACAGTTAATATAATAAAACAAGAATCTGAAAATTGTCAATTTGAACACGCGTTTCTCAGTAAATAATGGTCATAAACCCACGTTTTAGAAACAAGTTTGAACAAATAAAATTGAAATTGAAATTCAAGTGATATTGTCTTTGGAGCAGAAACAGACTGGAATTTTTTTGCTCTTTTTCTCGAATTTTGTTAATACAGTTCTGCCAAAAATAAAAATTCAAATTTACAAACAATTACCTTGGTCTAATTTGGTGATTAGAATTTTTTTCCGCTAATATCTAGGCGCAATATTGTTAATAGAGGGGGAATTCCTTTGTTGAAAGTCATTTTAGAAGCTGAAAAATCTGTCTGGCCATTTCTTGGAAAGTATTGAAGCCATGAGCTCAGCTAAATAGTGAAATTGACATAATGAAAAGCGAAACCATTGGTACAATGTAAATTACATTGTAAACAAGTTGATTTCACGTAGCTAAGGAAGATTGATTTTCCTATCTAGAACCAATGGGAAAGTACAATAATCCATAGAATAGCATGACACATGCCTTAATTTAAGAACGATTACTTCATGTATTTTGTCTGAATTACGAACTCTTTATAGTATCCTGGATGGCTCAATAGCTCTTTCACAAGTTTTCATATTAAAAACAACTATTGCGTAATATTCCAGCATTTTCTTTAATTACAAAATTCTTATTTTATATAGCAACAAAAACTCACAGCACAATTGACTTGGCTCACATTGATCATACTCTATATTCAGAATTGTATTCTAATAAAAATATTTCTCAAGGAACCCGTGGCTTTCATCATATAGATCGTATGATATTAAGGCGCCTCGTGGCGGTTACTACATATATCATACTACATTACAATAATATTAAAATTATAGTCAGATCCCACAACTCGAATATATTTTAGTAAATTTCAATTACACACATTCAGCCTGAACTCTGCATTACTAAATTGAAATAATAGTCAAATCCTACAATTCGCCTGTTTCAGAAAACGGCAATTGAACAAATTCAGCCTGAACCTGGTACTTGATATTGAATTATAAGTCACATTCCTTAATTTGCCTATGCTTCAGGAAATCATAATTAAACATACTCAGCCTGAACCCGGCATAAAGATATTAAAGTTTTCAGCACACCCTCGAGTACACCCCTGCATCAACTCACATTTAGCAAGAATAATTATGACAAACGGCGTAGCATATTGTCAGCTTTGTATTCAACATAATATAGAGGGACCAATAAAAATTGTTGCTTATTCGTTCCCGCTCAACAATGAATATTTCAATATTTCTTAGTATTCTCTACCAACAATTTATGATATCCTGCCATCCCGAGACCAACTCAGGCACTAAAGCAAATACAAAATTATACATTTTCTGAAATTTTTTAAATGTAAAATCATATTGGAAAGAGATTTCACATAGCTTAGAATTAATCCAATCACTAGTTATTTAATAATTCATGATTTCATAAAATTCTCTACTAACATCTATAATATCCTGCCATCTTAGGACCAACTCAAGCACTAAGGCAAAGACAACATTTATATATTTTCTAAAAGTTTTTAGATGTAGAATTATACTACAAAGCAATTCCACATAGTTTGAAGCCAATCTGATCATTAGTTTTGAAAGATAGATCTTACAGTTTCCCTATGTTTAGAAAATTTTAATTTAAAATGTCCTGCTTGAACTGTAGCTGATTTCAGCTGAAAAATAGTTATAAAGTTATATAAGAAAACTAAATTCCATAATAATAATTAATTGCTATTTGATAAAAAACAAAGTATACAGCCTGAACATGGCACCAACTATAATGTAACAAACATCACTTAGGTTTAGCGTTGTTAAATAATCAAATAAATGTTGTCAATAGAATTGTCTCTTGATAATCTAAAAAATTTGCAAATATATTGCATACTTTCGCAAATATTGGTTCGAAATATTTCTGCCAATTTCAATTAAATTCTGTGTTTCGGATCTATATAATCTATTAAGGTTTTTGATTTTGATATCAACTGTCTAATGATAGCTAAAAAGTATTCAACCAATGTACACACGATTTCTTAGCTTTTTTGACCAATATTTTATGGCATCCCGACATAGTGGGACCAAGTCTGGAACTAATGAAAATCCAAAATTTATAAAAATTTGGATGTATTTTTAAATGTAGAATTTAATAAACAAAGCGATTACACCTAGTATATATATCTTACAATTTACTATTTTTTATTACAATAGATATTTAATTTTAGTTTCCATTTAAATACTTGATAGTTTTTTACATATAAAAATGAGCGCGAAATTATGTCACTTGGGTAAAGCAGACATATTATGCGTCCAACCTCATTAACTTTAAATGATATCACTTTAAAATCTTAGGTAACTTGAACACTATTCATTGCTTATACCTATATATATTCAAAAAGCATTCCTAGATATGTTAGATGTGAAATATTAATAAAAACTGAGAATATTAATTATAACTGGCTGAATTTACACAATATATTTCTAAAATAAAATATTTCTATTTTAGAGAAAAACAATTAGCCGCATGTTAAGCATATATAATATAGAACACAGTGCCATTTAGCAAGGTATGAGGCAAATTTATTTTCATGTATTCAAAATCATTATCTTATTAAGTGTAGTATATTGTAAACTTTTATCCCAAAAAAATTGAAAACTGAGGATAATATAGTCGAAACGTTTCTTAATGAATTGATCATAGTAATCTCAGTAAATTATATATATATATATATATATATAATAAATAATAATAAATGTATTCTTATAAAGCGCATAACCTTTTATACAAAAAACTCAAATGCGCTATTTACAATACTAAACAATAATTGAATTAAATTGCTCTCTAAATAAATAATGCTTTAGTTTCTTCTTAAAGACTTCAACACTAGTGATGATTTTAATTTCATTAGGCACCATATTAAATAGCAATGGACCGCAGATGGAAAATGCATGATCTGACAATACTTTATTTGTTCTAGGTATAACAAGGAGATTGTCAGAAGATGATCGTGTCCTGGAATTTGATGTCTCTAAAAGTTCACTGAGGTAGGATGGTCCCATGCCATGTAAGCACTTCCAAACGATTAGACATATTTTATATCTAATTCTGAATTTAACTTTCAACCAGTGTAGTTCAACTAATGCCGGTGTAATAGCTTCACGGTAACCCAAATTAAATATTAAGCGAGCACACCGATTTTGAATAGTTTGCAGCTTTTGACTTTGATACTCTGGGATTCCATAAAGCAGACTATTGAAAGAATCGATTCTGTATAAGACCAATACTTGCAGAATATTCTTCACATTCGATATACACAGATATTTGCGAATTTTCTTAATATTTCTAAGAACATAATTTGTCGAGGTGATAATTGAATTTACCTGTGGTCTCATTGAAAGACTTTTATCAAAAATACATCCAAGGTTTCTAATGGGGGTTAAAAATTTCTTTGAGTCAATACTATCATGCTCTTTTAATCCAAAACACAACACTTTTGTTTTATCCTCATTGAGTAACTGAAATGCAGAGTTCATTTTGAGCGATAATTGTGATGTGATGTTCTTGATTGATTG
>CABFPE010000458.1:223020-238316 GCA_900660155.1 Hofstenia miamia
CGAGTGAAGGGTGCGATGTTTCTTCGTACGACGAATGGAGAAGGTGACAACATCATCAGAGCGAGTGCAGCAGGAATTAGAGAACTTAATGAAATCAAAAGGATCAAGATCCAATTTGCGAGTCAGTAGTCGATTGAACAGGAGGAGATCACAGGCATGGAAGTAGAGTGACAGCGGGAGAGTGGAGAATTTCAGCAGAGCGTCTTTATAGGCCAAAGGGGAAATCCATTTGAAAGCGCGTTTCTGGAAACGTTCCATGGAGTGGAACAAAGCACAAGAAGGCCACCAACAAGGAGATGCGTAGAGAAGAATGGCGCAAGGAATGGACTTGAACAAAGAGAGTTTCACAGTGGACGAGGTATTAAAAGGAACATTACGGAAAAGGGCAAATAGCGAGGAATTAGCTTTGATCAGACGCAAAGACACATGTCCAGTCCAATTTAAGTTTGCAGCAAGTTGAACTCCAAGATGAGTGTGATGAGACGCAAAGTTCACAGGTAGAGGCAAATCAGAAGAGGAGGCACAGAAAAGGAAATACCACATGTCTTGGTAGTGCTAAAATCAAGATGGTTGACAGAGGACCAAGTAGACAAGTGCTCAAGATCTGAAGAAATGTTAGAAGCAAAAGACTAACCAAAATCAAAAATCGCAGTGTCGTCAACATACAACAGCCAAGACCAATTGAGAACAGAATAATGGAGGTCGTTAATGGCAACCAGGAAGAAAAGAACAGCCAACACTGAGCCTTGAGGGGCACCACTAGTAACGGCGACAGGAGAAGAGATAGACGAGTTGATTTTGACACACTGGTGGCGATTGCTCAGGTAAGACTGGAACAGTTCGATGAAATCCACATCAAAACCAAATAAAAGTAACTTGTCAAGCAGAATGGAATGAGGGAGGCGATCAAACGCGTTTGAGATGTCAAGAAAGATAATACAACCAGGATCATTACTATCAGAGTGAAAGTAGCAGTTTTTAGAGTGAGCAGAGTAGTAATTGTAGAGCGACGGGGAAGGTTGCCATGCTGAGAAGAAGAGATGAGATGACGAATTTTTGGGAATACATATGAAAAACAAGGTAGGATGTGACCTGTGAGGAGGGAAGCTGATTAGATTTTAACAGCGGAGAAATCCAAGATGTCTTCCAACAGGCGGGATAGCGCTTAGAGGAGCAAATGAACGAGTAAAGATGCTTTAAATGGATAGAAAGCGTGGAGGAGGCTTCATGAATTACAAAGGAAGGGACACCGTCAGCATAACAAGGACCAGACAACTTGTAAGACTTAAGCATGAGAGAAATATCATGGGCGCTGAAGTCAATATCACAAAGTCAGATTATAGGGGAGGCAGCAGGCGGGCCAGGGCACATCGAGACAAGTACAGAGAAGTTAGAGGCAAAATACGCGTTGAACAGATCAGCTTTCTCCAGGTCAGAGTGAGCAGAAAGAAGATTCCATCTCAAATTGGGGAGCTCAAGCTTGGAATGAAGAGAACGCAGGAAGGAATAAGAGTCTTGAGAAGAACTGGACGAGAAGTTGGACAGAAAAGAGACTTTGTCAAGTTCCATAAAATTGATAACATCTTCTGTGAGACTCCAATTTATTCAAGGAGTGCACAGTAAGGGACGAAAAATAGAAAGGAAGAGAAGCACGCTTTTTCTGCTGACGAGGAACATAAGAAATAACCTGGTGTAAAAAAGTGAACCAATCATCAACTGAGAAGGAAACACTAAAAACGGGGAGTGAAGATGAGAGAGCAGCACTAAGTGACAGAAAGTCATTGTTCAATGGAGCATATTGTGGAGCAGCCGGATTAGCAGATGGAGAAGTAGAGTTGACAGACAGATTGAAGCGGACGAATGAGTGATCTGATAGCTTAGCAGATATGTCGAATACGTTATCGGGGTGAGAGCACAGAACCAAATCAAACAGGGAGGAGCTGAAAGTAGGAGAAAATACAAGTTGTTCAAGAGAATAGCAGGCAAAAACTTCTAAAACTGCAGACTCATAAGTGTCAGTAGAGTCTAACGCATTCCAGCAGACATTAGGAAGATTGAAGTCACCACAAACAAGAAAATGTGGACGAATGGAAAAGCCAAGGTGACAAGAGAGGGAGATAGACTGGTCATGAAAAGACTCAAACATAGATGATAAATCAGCAATGGGAATGCGAAAGGCACTTTTCGAAGGAGGGTTGTAAACACAGAGCAGAGAAACAATGTGGCCACTAAGAACAGCACAGTTCAAACTGAGACGACAGTTCAAAGATACAAGATTGTGGGATTGGCAAGCAATACAGAAAAGCCCGAGCTACATGGAGGATGAAGATCAAAGTGAGATAGTCAGTCACAGCAAGGCGCATTACAGTGGCGGGACAAAGGCCAAAAGATTTGTGCTCATTGTCAGAGAGGCGGTAATAACGAATCAAGATGCTTTCAGACCACACATCAGGATTCATGAGTGCAAGATGAGACTCTTGGTCGCAGACAACATGGAATTTTACAAATGGAGAGTCAGGATGTGGAGGAATGGAAATGACATCATCAAATTGTAGAGAGGAGGAATGAAGGTGGTCAGCAACATCTGAGGTGGACACAGAGACAGCAAAGCGGCCAATATAGATATGAGCTTTGCGGGGAGGTGGCAGAAGTGAACTAACTGGAACAGCAGGGAGACGGCAGGAAGCACTAGAACCAAAAACTGGACGAGAATGATTACAGTTAGTAGATGAAGGGATAGACTGCTTAGGAGGATGCAGTAGAGCAGGAGGAGGAGCAAGCGCAGGTGTGAAACTTGGAGCAGGATGATTGGGGAGAGATGAGACAGAACGTGAGGCAGCAGCACTGTAGGAGAACATTTGAGATTGTAGCGAGGAAACATCAGTGGAAAGCTTTGTGAGGGATTCAGACAAGGATAATATGACATCAGAGCCATCATCGGAGGACGGAGTTGAGGTAGAGAAGAGACAGCTTGGCGCAACAACGAAATGATGGCGTCTTTCTTCAGCCCACCAACAGCCGAGGTAAACTGGGCATTGCTCAAATTTTTGAAGTCGGACAGCCAAATTGGAGGCATAACTGAAATCTAATAAACTGTATAATAAACAGGCAAATGAGTACCTTCATTATCAGTCTATCACTCTCTCTCGTCAACTTGGATTTTCCACTCCTCCTCATCTCCTCATCTGTGGGTACTTCAACCTTCCCAATGTTTGTTGGAATGCACTTGACCCTATTGACGCCTATGAATCCGTTGTTCTGGGTCTTTTCGCTACCTACTCTCTTGAACAACTTGTATTTTCTCGTACTTCCTGCTCCTCTCTCCTTGATTTAGTTTTGTGCTCTCACCCTGATCGTATTTTTGAGACCGCTGTGGTCCCTGTTCCAGTTAATCTGTCTGATCACTCATTTGTTCGCTTCAACCTGTCTGTCAATTCTATCACCCCATCTGCTTGTCCTGCTGCTCCTCAATATGCTCGATCTAACAGTGACTTTGTTTCTCTTAATGCTGCTCTCTCCTTATTCCCCATTTTTAATGACTCTTTCTATGCTTATGACTGGTACACCTTCCTTCAACAAGTTATTTCATCATTTGTTCCCCATCATTGGAAAAAGCGTATTTCTCTCCCCTTCTACTTCTCATCTCTTACTGTACACTCTTTGAATAAACTCTTCTCTCACAGAAGACGTCATCAACTTCAGGGAACTCGACAAAATCTCTCTGCTATCCAGCTTCTCATCTGGATCTCTTCAAGACTCTTAATCTTTTTTGCGTTCCTTGCATTCCAAACCTGATCTCCCCAGCTTGAATTGCAACCTTCTTTCTGCACATTCGGATCTGAAGAATGCTGATCTTTTCAATGCTTATTTTGCCTCGAATTTCTTGGATCCTGTCTCTCACTGTCCAGGTCCGCCCCTGATTCGCTTATGTGACATCGTCACTATGATATTTCCCTCATGCTTAAGCCTGCAAGTTGTCGGATCCCTGCTATCCTGACGGCGTCCCATCCTTTGTCATTCACGAAACTTCCTCAACTCTTTCCATCCATTTAAAGCATCTATTCTCCTATATTTGCTCCTCTAAGCGTTTTCCGCCTTGCTGGAAAACATCTTGGATCTCTCCACTGCTAAAATCCACTCAGCTTCCATTCTCTCAAGCCACTTCTTATCGTCCTATAGCTATTCTTTCTCTGCTGTCAATCATCTTTGAGCGCCTTGTCTTTCGTTATGTTTTCCCTAATGTTCGTCACCTCATCTCTTCTCAGCATGGTAACTTTCCAGGTCGTTCTACCATCACCAACTTGCTCACTTTCCACTCTGATTATAATGATCCTGGTTGCATTATCATTCTTGACATTTCTAAAGCTTTTCATCGACTCCCACATTCCATTCTTCTTGACAAACTATGTTTATTTGGCTTTGATGCTGATTTCATCGAACTCTTCCAGTCTTACCTCTCCAATCATTGTCAGTGTGTTAAAATCAACATTGCTATTTCTTCTCCTGCTCTTGTGTCTAGTGGTGCTCCTCAAGGTTCTGTGTTTGCTGTTCTCTTCTTCCTCATTGATATCAACGACCTTCCTCAATCTGTCCTCAACTCATCCTGTCTACTGTACGTTGATGACAGTATCTCCTCCTTCTGATCTTCCTCTTCCTGTGAACTTTTCTCCTCATCATACTCATCTTGGTGTTTAAATTTCTGCAAACTTGAATTGGTCTGGTCATGTGTCCTTTCACCTCCGCACAACTAATTTCTCACTCTTTGCCCTCTTCCGCAATGTTCCCTTTAATTCCAAGGCTGCTGTGAAACTCTCTTTGTTCAAGTCCATTCCTTGCGCCATTCTTCTCTATGCTTCTCCCTGTTGATGTCCTCGTTCCTTGTTCCACTCTATGGAATATTTCCTTCAAATGGATATTTCCCTTGCCATACAAAGATGCTCTTCTCAAATTCTCCACTCTCCCGCTGTCACTCTACTTCCATGCCTCTGATCTCCTTCTGTTCAATTGCTTGCTCACTCGCAAATTGGATCTTGATCCTTTTGATTTTATTACATTCTTAATTCCCACTCTACTCGCTCTGATGATGTTGTCACATTCTCCATTCATCGTCCAAAGAAACATTGCACCCTTCACTCGTTATTCAATCGTACTTGTACTGCTGCTAATTACACCTTGATTCTCAAGGCTCCAACATCCATTGATTTTTTTCAATTGCTTAGCAATTGAAGAAATCGTAATATATTAGAAATGTTGAAAGACTTGTCGATTTGTGAAATAGTTTCATTTAATATTGATTTTCGTGTTTTTCTGATCTTTCTATGCATATTTATTTGTATTGTGCGCGTCCTTGCTGGAATGCCAAAACTATTTCCCACTGAATGAATGAATGATAGTTGGAAAAATGAAGAAATGTTTAGTATTTACAAAAATTTGTAGAAATTGAAAATTTCAAAGTCCTGCTGCTACTTCACAACTGCATATGCTTAAAAATGTTGACGATTATATATGGATACCACATAGTTCTCTATGAATATGATTGTTATTTATATTTCGTTTGAATGGTATTAGGTGTAGCAAAAAAAGATGCGCCTGCTCAAGAGCTTTCGAATGATATGCATATTGGCAAGATGTGGTACCAAAATTGTTTTTCTAAGGTCAACATTTCACTTGGAAATTTAATTCAGCATTTTCCCCAATTTGAACTCAGTTTTAGGTTATTTCTGGACCGAAAGCCTCAAGTTGATACATGAGCCCGATAAAGTTGGCCAACCCATGACTTTCGGCCAAAACTGCAAATCTAAACATATCTTTTATATTTCGTTAAAAAATCAGCAAATGATTGTCACTACAGCCCTAGGAAAGCTTCATGCACAATAATTCCGTTAATTAAAAAGTAGTAATATTTGTAATGTAAGGGATATTGATGCATTAAATTAATGAATTTAACAATCGGCTTCCAGGAGTTTCAAAAGCCAAGAAACTGTTAAATAAAAAAATTACAATATAATACAATAAGATTAATAAAAAAGAAAAAAATTATGTAATGAAGAGTAATTGCGATGGCAATGACAATGTTTAAGTACGGCACAATCAAATAATTAACGGAAACTGACTATAAGTTCCAGCCAAGATAACAAACATTTCATTTTCAAATAAAATGTTTCCCTTCCTATTTTATTTGGTTAAGTTCATTTCTTCCATTTTCATTTCATCTCTTCATATATAGCAAAGGGGGATTTTCACTAAAATTTAAATATTTTTAGCTAAAAATATTAAATTTAGGTTAAAATCTTAAAAAAATAAAGAAACCATTAAAAATATTTGCTAAATTTTGCAGAATTCACTGTCTCTTTCGTGTTCATATGATGTCACTACCTTTAGATTTTCCAGAATTTCATCTTACAAAGTATAGTTTTATGATTCAAAAGTGACACTATCTGAACAAGAAAGAGACAGTGAATTTCTGCAAAATTTAGCAAGCATTTTTTATTGGTTTTTTATTTTTAAGGAATTTAAACTAATTTAAACATTTTGGCAAAAAAAATATTCAAATTTATATTTTAGTGAAAATTCCCATTTCGTATTTCAACATAGCAAAATGTTCTCTTAATATATATAATAGGAACTAGCATAAGCAGGACACCATTCTGCGAATTTAAGCAGTTAAAATGGGTGATCGACAGAATTTTCGCCCAAGGGAATTTTCTATGAAACAGTGAATGTGAGCTACTGCAGTGCACAAAAAATGCTTTTGAAAATTTCAAACAAAATTTAGGTCTTCAAGTGGCAAACATCACCATGAACCATGCTGTGAATCATGAATTAATGCAATTAAGGCTTCCACTAGAATGACCATTGAAATGAAGGAGAATTTGAGTTTGAATCCAAATTTAATGTTTTTAATATTCATAATATTCTATTGAATTTTAATTATTAATTTTTAATTTAGAATAAAAATGAATGAAATTTATTTTAAAAGTTTTTAAAGGAGTAGTGTACAGAAGAAATTTCGCCAGCTTAGAACCACATGAAGCAGTTCACATGGTTTCTGGTAATAGTGTATGTCGTGCACTTAACAAAATAAAAAATAGAAATGCTGTCCATCTCCCAGTAACTGCAGATGAATGGATTATTCCTGAAAACTGCAAAGTTCTGCATGGAGAATGTTTTTTAATTTATGATGATGTTGTCAATGGGAAGCAATTAATTATTTTTGCATCATCATTTATGGTTAAATATCTCTTTAATGCGGAGTTGATAGCAGGAGATGGTACTTTTAAAACGGTGCCAGCTATTTTCAAGCAGCTGTATTCCCTTAATTTTTTTTATTGCAATAAACTAATTCTGGCAGTATACGCCTTATGTCAAAAAAGTCCAAAGCTACATATGTTGCTATTTTGACAGTGCAAATTCTACGCACATTTATAATATTCCAGGTAGATTTTCTTGAGTGAATTTTGTATTGTTATAACTTTAGAGACTATTTTGACAGATTTTGAAGTGGCGATGAGGGAAGCTGTACAAGATGTTTGGCCTAGCTGTGCCTGCTGTGGTTGCCTATTTCATTTTGCACAGGTGATTTTGAGGAAATTAGGTGAATTAGGTATACTTAACTGTTTCACAGAATGTTCAAGTTTAACAGTGTTCTATTTTCAATTATGTTTGTAACCTATTGTTGTTAGCTACAGAGATGCTTTTAAGGTTTAATATCAGAGTATAGAAAAAACAGTGGGATGCATTCCATCATTAGATGTGTAATGGCCCTAGCATTTTTGCCTTTAAATGAAAGTGAAGAAACCTTTAATTTGTTGGACCTCCAAGTTATGAATTCACCTTTAGCAGATGCATTGTTTCCATTTTTTCGGTATTTTGAGACGCAATGGTTGTCAACAGTTGGTATAGATTCATGGTGTGTTAACGGCCATTCAGTTCGCTCCAATAATGACATTGAAGGTATTTTTTCTTCTTTAATAGTGTTTAATCAATTTAGGTTGGCATTTTGCAATGACCAGGCAAATACCTTCTATACATCCCAATATATATTCCTTTATTGATTGGATGAAGGAAGAAGAAGCCAGAAGTTGAGGATTGATGGCTCAAATTGATGCAGGTAATCCAGTTAAGTGGGTTAATAGGCTTTATGAGCAAATGAATCACCATATTAGTAAAATAACTGAGTGTTATTCCAATGAGTAAGCAGTAATTTTTTGTATAAAATTTTATAGATTCATTTAGAGAAATTCAAAGGGGGCAATTTCTTCAGGGAATTTCTTATAACCTTGCCACTATGCCCAATGAAAGTGTTGAGGGTGGTCAAGATAGTTCAGAGTTAAATTTTGGAAATTACTATTTGAATTGGGAAGCCCTGAATAAAACATCATTCGTGGATGTGTCTTTGAATGAGTCAAACACACAAGTCAATGATGTCTGTATTGTCTGTTTATGTGAATTAGACAACAAATTCGTCATTGTGCTGTGTGGACATGGTTCACTTTGCTCCACTTGCAAGTATGTCATACTTGAAGATATGTCAGCATGTCCTATTTGTTGTGGGCCAATTCAAACAATCATAAGACTCCACATTTCATAATGTTTTGTGCTTGATTTTGTACATTTTTTGTCATGTGAATTTAACATATTTTCAGTCTTGTGTTAAAATGTCATGTGAATTTCTACTTAAAATGCTTTGAAAAATATTTTTCATGATAACTGAATGTCATGTGAATTCTATTTTTAAGTCTTATGTATTGTCCTTAACATGTCATGTGAATTTTTATTTGAAGTGTCATCTACGTATGCATTGAACAATAATTTCGTGAGTTCTTATTAAACTAACTTTCATTTGCTTATGTTATGCAGTGCATGCCTTTAACTTTTATATTTAGATTTGCTAGTTGTGTCTAGATTGTTAATTTTTTCTTGGCAGTATATTATCCATATATCCATCCTAGTGTACATCCTTGAAGAACCTTATTATGGTTCTTCATTGATGTATGCTTTGGCTTAAATACATAACAACATTAAAAGGTATGCTTTGTTATTTCATTATTAAACATTAATTATCCAAGTATTAGCAGGAACAACTAGAATATACGGAATCAAATACAATTCTATTTCCGCTTTTGCGATTATAGATATGGGAAATTATAGTTTAAAGATAAAATTCTAAATATAGAGCAATATAAATTATTGCCATATTGATTTGGTGGGATTTGAACCCATATCTTACACCATGAATCAGAAGGCAATATTATTCATTAAAGTTCGAGTTCTTATCATATATGTCTGCATCAGAGGCATATTCTCTTTGTGTGTGAGGTGTGTGCTGCACACCTTCTATCCAGCATTTTTATGATTTTACCAGCGTTTTTTCCTATCACTTATTTGGGAACAGAATAAATTTAATACCACATCAAACTGATTTTTACACTATTTTTATAAATAGTAATTTGTGATTAAATATAATGCATTGATTTCAGTACTTTCTTATATAACCTGTGTCTAAATTACAATTTTGGTAAAATTAAAGCATTTCAATTGTTTTGATCCATAATCTATAAATTGGTTTAATTTGCTAGTTTACATGTATCATCTAGTTTAGCACAAGGCTGTAGCCACGGGGAGGGCCAGGGGTGGCACAGCCCCCCCTGAGAAAAATGTAAGCAGTAGTGCCAAAAAAATATAAAAGGGTCCCCCCTTTGAACATTTAAAAACACACCACTAATCAGCTTTTAATATATCATTACATAATAGGTGTGCCCCCCTGGGGATTTGGCCTGGCTACAGGCTTGGTTTAGCAATCATATCACTGATAAATTAAAATATTCTAGTTACTTCAATCGCCAATGTTGCAAAAGGCTAGGTATTGTGACATCCACACTTCAATGGCATTTAACGTTTTTAAAGAGCAAGGTGTGTGTTCATATTAATGCACACTATGAAATTAAGCGTAATCATTGAAATTGCATCCTAAATTTGTAGAGGAACATTATTGATTGCGCTAATGATCACCGCACCTAGAATGAGAAATCAAACGTCTCACTACTCTTAGTTAATTCCTGCCAAGCAAACATCAATAAAAATAGAGAAACTTTTTTAAGTTCTCCATGTACATATGTTGGCTATGGTGTTAAGCTAAAACAAATGTTGGGAGTGGCCTTTATTCTAATTAATTTTATTAGACTATTTTAGTGGCTGAAGCAGTTATTAGCCATGTGCATGTTGTAGAATCATGGGCTGTAATTATACTAGAAAAGTCTTTGACTCTGCAGAAGGTTTACCATAGAGATCTGACAGCCCCAATTCCGGGAAAACAATTCAAGAGAGAACATATATAAACATTGGTAATTCATCCAAGTAATAAATACTTTTAGGTAACTCCAAGATGACCAAATCACATGGCTTCCAGCCAAAGCAAAGTCTTCAGGAACAGTGTAGTGCTCAACTTAATGCATGGTGCTACCCTATTTATCTCACTTATTAATTTCTATCTCTCAGACAAAATAAACATCTCATTTTCATTGTTAGTTCTCAGCTCACTAAATAATAGTCTGTAATTGCCAGACATTCGTGCTAGCCAATGGCATGGTATCATCACAGTGTCATAACATATAGGTGCATGTACATGTTGAACATCAAACAAATGTTTTATTATTTCCTTATGCGTAATCATAGCCATAACTTAATGAGTCCACAATTTGGGCTGGGAAGATCTGTTGATATCCAGGAGCTTCATGTTGCCCTGTACTTTAGAAAAGCACTCCCAAATTGTCGCTGAACTTAAGCAGCTATTTTCATAATAAAAAAACACTAATATGAAATAACGGAAGAGAAAGTGAACAGTAAATAACATTGTTTCTCAATTTATACACCTTCAAAATACTAAATAATTACCTGTCTTTGTTTACAGTAAATCATTAGCTATTCATGTTATTGACTTCCCTCACAAATTAAATTTGAGCAACATGTTTAGCACCATCGAGGGGACATAACAAGCTTTTGTAAACCTAAGCTCGAAATTACTCTTACGTCATGATGATGTTAATACAATCAAAAATTAAATGTATAATAATCACGAAAATTCCCTGAGTGACTCTACATGCCCCCTTTGCTCAAATTAATTCTGTGGCAGTAGATGGAGAGTAGGACCCGAGACTATTCATTGAGTAGCTATGACCATTTCCATGGCTAGTTCTCCTTCCCATTCTTCTAATTCAGCATAATGAGGCTCACGGGAAAGTTGCATTAAGACTTCTCTTTGTGTAACAACTTCATCTTTTAACTTAAAGTAGTGTATTGCAGGCAATCTATTGCTGATGGGACAATTCTTTCTTAAGTTGTTTAAATGATGAGTGAATGTATCATGAAATCTTTTGTAAAGGCGAAATCCTTTCAGAGCAATCATTAAGGTCATTAATGCGTCCGTGTCGGATGTATGGGCATCCTCAGATCGAATCTGGGTGTCTGGGTAAAAGTGTTCAAACACATCTCGTAACAACCCCATGCAGGTTGCATGATCCATAAATAAGGAACAGAACTCTTGTACCTGACTTAGTGTCATCTCATTGGGATCAGAAACATTGGCTCAAAGCATTGTGATTATTTCAATCCTTTTTGTTACATCATAATATCTCATGGTCATTTCTACATTATTGATCCACATCAGATCTCCAGCAGCTTGAAAGAGAATTAACACCCGGGGGTCAGTAGTTCATACAGTTTCATGGATCTTCCTTAATTGCTCACTAATTGCAGTTCCTTTATTAAAGACATCATGAATCATTAACTTTCCATTGATAAAGATTCTTTCTTTGTTATCACTGGCCAGTAATTTTTCATGTACCAGCTTGTATTCATCAGTTTTCATCAGTTTATTTGCCTCAGTGGCAGTACTCACATAATTCAATCTATTGGGAAGATGGGCTGATACTTTCTTCTTATTTTTCTTTACTCGCCATTTTGGTTGAATGAGTGGAGTCTCAACACATGGAGGGGGAATGCATAATAAATTTTCCTTCCTAATATTGCATTCCAAATCTGCAAACGAACACTTGGTTTGTAAGCTAGCAGTCCCAATTGTAACAGGATAGTTTATCTGAGCATGCTTAATGGTATCCCAAAATTGGTTTCTTAATCCATGTTTTTGTAATTCCTCAGTTTGTTTGCTAGATAACTTAATTTGGGCAGTAGTGCATTCTATGTCCAGAGCTACTTGTCGCCCTGGGGATTGTAGAATGACCAATTCTTCTTTAGAAAACATCTTGGTTAAACACCACTTCATCATTCCAAGAACATCCTTTTCACTGTTTTCAACTAGCACTCTCTTTTGAGTTAGTAATTCTTTATCAAAATCAGAGGGGTCATGCTCTAGCATGAGAATCCTTTCATTTTCAGTGATCGACCACTGAGGAGAAGGATGAGGTGATCCACCAAATTTCTCTAAATTAACTTTCTCAATAAGGTCATCGATCTTTGGAGATAATTGCACTGAGGATGTAGCTAATAATTCTTCCTCTCTGAAAAACTGTTCAGGGGTCTTCATGACCTGTTCAAATATAGTGATAGGAATTATTTTCCCTTCTTTCTCCACATGTCTAGCTGATTCCACGAATTTTCCATGTCCACACTCTGGGTAGGATATCCTATGTGCATCAAAGAAATTTTCATTCTTCTCTATCACTCCACTTGTTCTGATTAACTCCAAAAATGTTTGCGTAGAGCCAGGTTGTTGCTCAATTAATCTTTTGGTGCTGAGCAGGGCGTTATCCAAAGAAAATATTGCGAACTTAGTTTCAGCAGTAGCACCCCACATGTACTTCTTCATAGTTTCTGAAAAAATATTGATGTCCGACGGACAAATTCCCAAATGGTTACTAATCAGGATAATTGACATTTTTCCTGTTATACTACTTGCCCCCACCAGTCGGGCATAATATTTTTCATAATGATCCATCACTCTTTTTGTTTTGCAGGGTGAAGATGGCGATGTATATTTGTGTAATAACCAGTTCTTCACTTTCCATGTAAGTGGACAAACAGCTATCTTGTGATCCGCCATTTTGGACATTGTTTTCCATCTGGTTTGATTGATTTGCCATTTTGGACATTGTTTTCCATTTGGTCTGATTGATAGGTAAAATTATATGAGGGTCTCTAGTTCAATAGATAGCCATGATCCATATCACACCTCTTGTATAAATGTCAGGCACTTTTTTTTCTGAAAACTTGATTTCTCGTAGTAATTGCTCAACAGATTGATGATATTGAGAACTGGGACTTTTTATGTGTAAATTGGGCCAATCAGACTTGGGGTTTTTAGTAGCTTTGATGTCTGACCATATAGCCTGGATTCCTTGTAAGGTTTCAACACTTTGAGCAAAGGCAAAACTGACTCTCATATCTGTTACTGTGTGTATAGAGTTTATATTTAATATTTCCAATGTTTGCACTTGAAGTATGGTATCAATCAATAGCTTTTTATCCACTGTTAACCTATGTGAGGAAATTTTTTCACATAACATAAGGTCTGTAAATAATAGTTTAGTAACTGATGGCATATTAGTGTGTTGCATAGATATTTGACTGTAGGTAGACTGATAAAGAATAATAAAATTCTCCATCCTGTAGTGAAAGCTTTCTATTGCTTTGGGGATGCTGCCCTCATATTCTTCCCTGAGCACCATTACGAGTCATATTCCTTCAACCTTTGCTATCTGATATGCAATTTCTATCTGCTCCATTATCTGTTCATCTTGTATTTCATGAATTCTCAAGAAATATATTACTAAGAGGTTTGGGAAGTCAATATTAATGCATTCAAAACTTCGAATTGTGCTCCCATTATTTAGAAATTTGTAAAGATTGTGGATTGAAAAGTCTTCATCAAAAGAAATATGCACTGTACTTCTCCAATAGGAACGACTAATTCCTTCAAGCATACTTGAATTGCAACATATGGAATTTATTTTTGGACGTCTCTCCACATCAATTATAAAAGATATTATATCAATAGAACAACTTAGCTGTCTAGTATTGTAAGTCCATCATAATTGGTTCTGTGTCTCTTCCAAAATGTTATCATGAATGTAATGTACTGCTCTACATGTAGCTATAAAATAGGGGTGTAGTGTTTCTTCACCAACTTTCAACATCTTTTTCTTTCATTCTTCTGTCTTCCTAGATCAGACTGTGGAAGTAATGGTAGAGGAACTAGCAGAGGTTGAGTGGGCTATCAAATCACTCTTTGGGGAGGTAATTACATTTTGTAATGCACTAAATGGGTTATGTATGTTTTGTGTTTTTAAAGTTTGTGAAGATTTTGTTGCCAGCTCTGCTCACACACGTGGAAGTACGTGTCCCCCCACATAGTAGCTAGATGAGGACGGTGTCAATGCTGTCTGCTCTCCTAATTGTTGAGCTACGTGTTGCCCACACAGGATAGGACTCTCCTCAGCACCTTCATGTCGTCCTCATTTGTTTTCACGTGCCTCATCAAGCAAAGATCCGTGTCTCCCACACCTAGATGAGGATGTGCCATCATGTCCGCTAACCTCCATTTTCCTTCTCACTTGTTGACGGGATGGAGGAGCTGGTGACTCACGTTTTTTCTTCCCTATCAGTATCATTCTAAACCTCTGGCTCACCTTGAAGGCAACACTTGTGAGCCACAATTATCTACTATATCAGGTTCAAAATCAGTATCATAAAAATCTTCCTCAGCAAATTCAGTTAAATTATCATAAGTTGCAAATTCATTGATACCATTATCAATTAATGTAAATTCATTATTGTCATCAATGATGACATTCTCAATATCTTTAATTGCTTGTTTCAGTCTCTGAAAATGCATGGTTTTACTGTTATTAAGTGTATATGTGTTATGGTCAAGCACTTTCTCCACAGTAAATGGTCCTTGCCAATTATTGGCTAACTTCCGTGCTTGATTGTGATCAGTTGTTACATGAGGTAGATACGCAAATACTTTATCTCCTTGTTGATGTGATTCGCCATATAATTTTTTATTAAACGTTCTCTTTTGTCTAATACAAGATTGACTAGTGTTGTGAAAAATGGTTAAGTGAATCTGCTGCATATCACGTAACAACTGATTTACATATTTCTCTAAGGTAATTTCTGAGTAGTTAGGATACATCATTGATAAAGAGGTTAGTGCTTCACAACCAAACATTGCTTTAATCAGACTGACCCCAGTTGTAGAATGAACTGAGGTATTATAAAAGAATTTGATACATTCTATTACCCACCACCAATCTTTCCCTGCTGCTCATGATAAAGCC
>CABFPE010000458.1:247819-262567 GCA_900660155.1 Hofstenia miamia
TAAATTTTACGAACAAATACACGAACATATATTTACGAACTTAAATTTTACGAACAAATATACGAACTTATATTTACGAACTTAAGTTTTACGAACACAAATTTTACGAACTTATACAGCATTCCCAAATTGTTATATTATATGGTAGGAATTCAAATTGAAATATTGTCATGCACACACTTCTTTGAGTACTCATAGTTATAACAACTTGAACATCAAAAAGTTCACAAAATCTTGAAGAAGAAACTTGTCCCATTGTTTCTTTATAGTTCATTTAAAAGAACTATCCAATATTTGTAGTGTATTCCAAATATATTCAGAATTCAAATTACAAAGTTAATTTTTGAATTTGGATTATTCAAAAAACCTACCTATAATGCTAAAAACTGAAATCAAATGACCTTTACAATATCAATCATGAAAAGGAATACTTAATACAAAGCTTGAACTTGACAAACCTATGCACAATAAATTGAATTTCAGTTTCTTCATCAATTGAAATACTCATTCCATTATCACTTACTACCAATTTGCTTTCCTAGGTTTTGTGTAGAGTTTCAATATTAGAATAAAATTTTGAACAGTCTTAAATCATAATAAAAATATAAATACATACATATATATCCTGTTTGTTTAAAACGTATAGATTTGAAAATCATCACAAAGTGGCTTTAGACGAACTGTGTTACAAAAGATAATTAATTCTATTGGGCCACTGCGTCGGTGTTCTTTTGCATGCCTTGCTAAAATTAACTGTGTTGTGAAGTTTTCGATTACGACACAGTTTTTATTATATATGAAAAAAAGCACAAAAAAATAATAAAAAAAATATAAAACTAACTTTGTTGTATACATCAAAGAAGAAAAAGTGAGTTGCTTCTCTATGTTAATATACTGAAATCAGTTTAGAAATGTTGCCTGCTACTGTTCCGGCTGCTAATGGTGCTGTTGCTGGTAGTTTACCTATTGCATCATTGTATGTTGGAGACTTGAGTCCAGATGTAACAGAAGCTATTTTATTCGAGAAGTTCTCACAAATCGGACCAGTGCTATCTATCCGGGTATGCCGGGATGTTGTTACACGACGGTCGCTTGGGTATGCCTACATAAATTTTCAAAGTCCAGCCGATGGTACATTTTTTCTCAATTTAATCTATTGTAATTTTTTCGGTGTTTTGTCAAAAACGAAGTTATCATTTAATGAATAATGCTTAAAAATGTGCGTTTCATGAAATTTTTTGAATTTACAAATTAGCTATTGCTTATTTTGTGTGGTCTTATAGTTTTTATTAGTCTAAAAAGATTTATATTTGGGATTTTGCAACAATTTTTTTGCAGTGTTGAACAGTCGATTGCTTGTCTTTATCTGTTTAGTGTTCAATTATATTTAGAATATTATTTAAATTAGTAAGCAATGAAGTATCCGTTCTTATATGAAAATGTATCTTACTACAAAAACACGCTTTGTTAAAATATTTTTCAGATTGGTCTTTAATATATTTTGTTAGTGTCTCGGGATTTTTCTTAATCATATGTTTTTACTTAGTGGATTTGAATTGACTTTTATCAATTTACTCAATTTTAATATGAATTAAATATTTTTTATAAAATTGTTTGATTTTAATTTTAGTGTTCAGATTTCTAAGAAATTGACAATTTTGTAAGGAATTGTAACCCGTTACAAAATTTAAGTAGCTTCTTATGCTTTCAAGTAACAAGTTCTTAAACTTGAAATAGACAATTATTGAAAATATTAACTTATGTCTCAATACTTTGTTCCAATAAGTCCAGTTTTTAAATGATGTTCCGTGAAGAATTTTCTGGTCCTAATTAGTACAAAAGAAACAGCCAAAAATCAATAACATGTATCGCATATCAGGGAAGTACCTTTAGCTGGTACAAGCATGTAACCCCTACACCTAACTTTTCTATTCTAGAAGTTCTTTAAAAGGTGCAAAATGTATTAGCGATTTAAATTAATATCAGATATGGCCTGATGATTGATTTCTTTTTCGTGTACTTAAGTCGTGACTATGTTGCATTATTGAGTTGTGGTGTTTTTTTCGTCATAATTATTTCTTGTGTAAAAATACTCATATTTTTTCTGTACATTGGCAGAGTAATAAAACGGGTGTTGAAGTAACGAGAAATTATTTGTTCCAATGTGTTCTGTAATTCGTCTATGCCCTCTGGTCTACTAAATAGGAAATTTGATTTTACTTACTGTCTTAAGACATTGATTTTATATACTAACAAAACTTTAATTTTCCGCTCTCTATTAAATTGTTATTTTGACACGTAGTGTATAGTGGTGTTATCTAGGTGTATCGATCATTAGTCCTTAGCAATATATTTTGGAGTAAAATATTTGTAATCAATAAATTAACTTTTAAAAATTACAAAGATAAATATATAACGTCTCTTGAAATTACTGTTTCAAATAATTTCTTTACTTTCCAGTATTTGATAAATTTTTGATAATATTTTAAAATGTGTGCTCGTAAAATATGTTTGGAGACAAGTTTCATTTGCAGTTGTACGACTTTTTCACAAATTTTGAATCTACTATGCATTAAGTTGCGTTCAGCATGTGTGGACTAATTGCATTCACGAGTGCATTAGCATAGACCTTTACCACAAAATTGTACACCGCCTAATGTTTACAAATTTTTCCAATTTCATTAGGCAAATACTATTTAATAATATGACCTGATGTATCAATTTGGTAGAGCCAATGAATCAATAATTTCAGCAAAATTCATCCAATTGGATGTGTTGAACTAATTCGACATGTGGGTTTTATCGTGCACTGATAATTTCCATGATCATTTCGTGCTTTAATGAGCAATGTTATATTATCTAGCGCACGTTTTTATTTTTCCACTGACAAAAAGCAACTAAATTTTGTCAAAATATGGCTTTATTTCTACCAATACAAATTGAAAGGTAAATTTGCAAATGCTTTAAAAAAAAAATTTTAGAATTAAAAATTGAACAATATAAATTAACCAGAATTACTGCGCGAATTTAAATGGATATATGATCTGGAAGATTATACTCTGAGGCGATCCATCTGATCATTGTCTTTTGTGTATACTAATAGAGTGCATGCTAAGGACCATGAATCCGTGAAAACTATTGTGAGTACTTGCTGCATCTAAGGCTATAAGAATTGCGTGGAGCTCCTTACGAAAAATGTGCGTAAAATGGTGGGAAGTGTAACAAAGCTGAAACGTCCTGTCTGATGATGCCGAGTGAATAGAGAGATGCATCAGTATACCATATTCTGCCTGGAGTGCTGCTGTAGATGGAGCCCAAGCCATGACAAAATTTAATAGAATTAATGCAGATGTGATACGTTGTGCAATGTCAAAGTTTATGTGATCAATTATAGAGTGTAGTTAAAACATTGTATGGACCTATCATTGGCCAAAAGAAGCATATGTATCCAACACAGATTGTCATTGTTTGGTAGTACATTTAGCTTACTCCAACTCTCCTAGAATCCTGACCATCATTCTGCGATTTTCTGTAGCATAAATTAGTCTGTTTGGTGTTGAGAACATGTAACCCAAGTATTGAATAGTCTGTAATCCATGAGATGAATGAACCTGCACCATCGAAATATTTAGCAAATGTAAGATTAAGCCAGACCTTGACCTTGTATTATTGTGACATTAGAAGTATTACCATAAGATTATCAATGTGCTTATAGACAAGAATTAACAAGGCGCGAAGGTAGTGTGATACTTGTGTCTGGAAAGCATTGGAATGTGATAAAAGACAGACTGCAAGTCAAACGGAAGGTGAGGACTGTTTCTTCATGAAAGCTGGTTGTGTTCGGAGTAAGGAATGAGTAGTCTACAATCAATCGAAGTCTGTCACCAGATTTTGGAATGAAGAAGGAACTTGTTTAGACTTGACTGCGTCTGAGAATTGGAGTGATAACGTTTGCTGTTAAGAGTGCATCGATAATTGCGTCTGCATGTTTAAGCTGAAGCGGAGATTGAGTATGAGCTGGATGCTTGTAGACTGTGGGTTGAAATGAAGCTAAAGAAATGTGTACAGTAAAGCATTGAGGAATGTTGAATGTTCTGCACGCCTTTTCAATTAACTTCAGCTGCGTGAAATTGATAGATGATTTTCACAGAGAGGTTCTTTTACTGCAACACCTTACAAATCACCAATGAAATCAGGCACATCTTGATCCTGTGGATGCTGCAAAAAATTCCATCATTTGTGAATTTGGCCAGATTTCTCCAACTGTCATCTGGTAGTGCTGAAGGGGCGGGTGTGTGATCCGTCAGTGCTCGATTCTGCAAAGAACTAAGATTAATGCCAGAGAATACATCTAACCAATTACATTGAGGATGGGTAACTCCAGTATGGTGATTAGCTCGAGTTGTAAAGTCCATTAAAAGTCAGGTAAGTTGAAATCCTGACCAAAGACTGATACGGCTATTAAATGAAAAGGTTGGAATAAGATGGGTTTATCCTGCTGAGAAACTGGATCCATAGAGAAGGAGGAAAAACAACGTTGAACTAGCGTCAAAGCTTGGATTGGATCAGGAGAAAAAGAGGGAGTGTGTCCACTTGTGAACCAGGAAATATAGGATTTGAACCTCAGAAAAACCTAGACTTGGAAGCAAAAGACGAAAAAGTTGGCACTGGTGCCAAAGGCTGCGGAATAGAAACGCGGAGTGAACTAACATCCTGTTTGTGCGAGAGCGACTTTTTCCATGGGCGGCTGGTTGAGTGGCGTTACCGGGGTATTGTCCCTGTTGACTGGTATAGCGGTAGTTTGGCTGAATGGTAATGAGATGAGGGATTCGGATAATTGTAAATCAGCGGTTATTCTGAGTGTTACATTCCAACCTTAGTTAGCTCCGGCGAGTAAGGCTTTAATTCTTGCCAAGATTGATTGGAGTTGTTGTGACAGATTATTGTACCTCGGAGCTGCTCATTCCTGTTCTGACTCTGCGATATAGTTGCGACATAAATAGCGAGGGAAACGCCAAGTAATGATATAATATTCTCCACTTAAGTGTCGTAACCATTAAGTTGTAATTAATGAATTAGTATTGATTACAATTCGAGGTTTGATAAACTCGTCAAAAACTTATGCACTAACATTAGCACAAAGCCTGAATATATGTCAATTGGTTCATCATTTGTAAAGGCCACATTTGCAAATGAAATGACGTTGTTCACGAATAATTAAAACTGACCAAATTTTACTAGCTGATGCAGGTGATAACGCAATGCACACGGGTTTCACACGTTTAATAAATGCATTGCGACCGCTATGTAGTGAGGCGACACACGATCCTTTTTTATGAATTTCGTGTCCTGTAGAAAATAACCGTTGGGATCGCAATCCATTTTGAATTGCACTTTTAGCACGATTTTTTAAAATCAAATTTGTAAATATTGGTTTCTTGCCACAGACCAATGAATCTTATATTTGTTGATTACAAATATAAAATTATAACTTTCCTTAGCGGGAATTTAATTGTATAGAACTGACATCTAGCAATAAATACATGCAATAATTTGCACTTTGATTTTTTAAGAATTCTTGTAGTTTCTCCCTCTTTTCGCAATCGTCCTGCTTTTGCACTTACTAATTTCCGTTTTTATCCAGTTTGTGTTGGCAGCCCCTGATTTAAATTCGCACCGACCAGTTTCATTCTTGACTTCGTACACATTTTAAAGGTTTATCTGTTCTAAGCTTGACTCCATGCATTATATATTTAAAGGTGTTATTTTTAAATGTCTAAAATTCGAATTTTTATAAGTATTTGTCGTTTAGCTGAACGAGCAATGGACACTCTTAATTTTGAGCCAATTAAAGGCGATAAACCAATGCGGTTAATGTGGACTCAACGTGATCCAAGTTTGCGCAGATCGGGAGTCGGCAACATCTTCATTAAAAATTTAGCTAAGGACATTGATAACAAAGCATTTTATGATACTTTCGGAGCATTTGGGAAAATATTATCGTGCAAGGTAAAAATTTATTATGTTTTAACTGTTAATAATTGTTTAGATTGTTCAAGACGCGAAGGGTAATTCATTGGGTTATGGATTTGTACATTACGAAAAAAGTGAATCGGCAGAACAAGCCATTGAACAAATTAATGGGAAACTCTTGAATGACAAACAAGTGTATACTAGTTTTTCTACTTTAATATGTACTGGCTTTTACAAAGTCCTTTTCACTGTAGCTCTGGAGTTTTTAACTTAAAATTGCTATTTTGAATTGGTACCGCTAGTGGACTAAGTGCGTGTATACTGAAGTTAATTTATCAAAACTGAAACTGAATTCACTAAGAAATGTAAACCTTAGTCCAATTCGTGTGACTAATTGTTTTGTTATTGACAAAGCCGTTAAACTTATTGTGGCACCAACATGGCTGCCTCTATTGTTTACTGTTTTAAGAGTTGTCAGATGTTTATCACGTTTGGTTTAAACGATATTTCACTCAGTGTAGCAAAATTAAAATTAAACTGTAGATTGGCTTTAAGACAACACCGTATAGTGTAAATGTTTAAGACTTCATTAGTAAATTTGTAATTACTATAAATGTGTAAACTACTATTAAATATGCTACGGTGGTTTCTTCTCGATTAGAAGTTGAATTTTTTTTAACAAACCTCTGACTTATTGGGAAATTGTAGAGATTTTTGAAAATTTATTTGTGAATTTTACTTTCGCTGATAATTAGCAGTTACCACTATGAACTAGATTATTCAAACCGACAAGTTTTTTGAAAGTATTTAATGTTTGTAGCAGATGTTATTTTTTTTGACGTGAATTTGAAGCTTAAACCGATGCGAATTTAATCGCAAAAAAACTAATTCCATCACACATTTATTGCATAGTAGAACTAAATGCATGATATTTTATAAATCGATTAAGGAACAGAAACATTAAATCCTGAAAACGTATTATTAAATTTTTCAGGAAATTTTTGGAAATCAATTTTTGTCGAAATCGGTGACTGTTCTTTATCAAGTGTTAATCATTAATTGATCATTGTTCCAAATAAACTATAATTTCTGTCTATTTATCGCGAGCTTGATTTCTTTAAATCATAACCATAATGAGCATAGGGATTTTGATTGCATTATAATATTAAAGCCAAATTCTACATTGAAATTTTTTATATGAGCACTCTCAAAAACTTCAAAATTTCGATAGCATTATCAAATAGCCCTCAAACAATATCAATAAAATCACAGCATAACACGACACAGTTGTAGGTATTTGAGATGCAACTACTTTATTAAATGCAACAATAACAATATTCTCACATATTTTAACTTAAGTTTTTGACGTTCGTCTGTGATTATTTGTCCTATTTATCACATAGGTTCACTAGCCACAAAGATTGACAAAAGTCTTTTGCGAGTTAGTTTAACAACGTATGGTTCCTTTAGTATATCTGATGTTCATTCTTCCGTGGCAGATCTCTTCGAATGTACTCGAAACAAATAATGATGGTGATTGCTCGTCGAGGTGAACATTAAGAATTTCAGCAATCGCAACGGCGTTCATTAAAATCCCTTTGAAGCGGGTTTCCAGAAGCATAGCAAATGCACATTATTTTGTTTTTTATAGAATTTTGAGAAAAGTAGTTAATCACCATTTCTTCGTACTGTGAAATTTGGTTATATAATTTTATTGCTGATAATTTAATATTGCAAGAAAAAGTTCTTAAGCAACAATGTGCTGACCAGAATAGATAATAAAATAGAGTAGTCGGCTGCTAATTACATCTTGACTCTCAACTTTCAACAGCCATTGATTTCATTCCTCTCCGCCGAGATTCAAGAAATGTTTGATGTCTTTCCTGAGCTCTTCTCCAAATTCTACTCTTCCATCTCTTCCTACTTTATCTCCTGTGACTGTCCTCGCTGCCATAAAATTTGACTTGTTTTAATATTTTTATTATTATTTATTATTGAATACCGTAACGCCTACTTATTCAAAATTGTAAACAATTTTCAGTGTCATGTTTGAGATCCAGCAACTAGGCGGAATTTTCAAATTCTGGCCTTTCTAGTAGTAAAATTATTTTGCACCCTTCTGGCATTAAGCCCGATGCATTTTGAAAAATTTATCAAAATAGCCTATGCATTGCGCTAGATTTCTCTTAAAGTTGATTGAATTCCTCATAACGCATTCAAAATTGAAGATAAATGTTTTCTTTCTTGATGTAGCAAAATACTTACACGAAAATACGAAATACATAAATGATTTACTAATACACAAATACCGAATGCCATACTATTTCAATACACAACACAGTATTGAGCAATATTTCGATGCTAGTCACACATGCCTATATAGCTGATATTTTATGCAATTATAAAGGTGTGATTTGAAAAATGTGTTTGAACAAATTCTTGACATTGTATAATTCAATAATTAATTTATAAGTACGAACACCAAAATTTAACCTTTAAAATCCTAATATGTAAACTATTGCGATAATTGAACAATAAATATTTTTGATTTCAGCAAAAATAATAAAATTTTATCAGAAAACTAAAGAAGTTCCCCACTACAACACAGATTTTGGATTCCATTTCTGCAACTGTTCATATACGCTTTGAGAAAACTCTCCTAGAACCTAATTAACATAATTTTAGAATGATTTGTTATCTGAATTTTTGGAAATGTCTATGATCAATGTTGAAACAAATTGACGTCGAATGTCTATAAATATGTTTATAGAATATTTTGCACAATCTTGATTTAAAAGAAGTGACCATATACCATTTTAGTTGCCCTAATAAGTCACTCTGTGTAATTTCTTTGAATCTTTGCTACTCTGCTAATGATGTATTATGTGCATATTTTTGTCTATTAATCATTGGTAAGATTAATTTCATCTTTTTATAATTTAGCTTTGTTGGGCCTTTTATTGCAAAGAAAGAACGCGATAGAACATTCGATGGTAAACGTAGATTCACAAATCTTTACATTAAGCACATTAAAGAAGATGTAAATGAAGAAACGTTAACACAGTATTTTTCAAGATTTGGCACCATTTGTAGTGTTTTTCTTAAGCGTGATAGTGAAGGCAGAAGCAAAAAATTTGGTTTTGTAGCTTTCGAAAATTCTGAAGATGCAGATAAGGTATATTTTTAATATACTTTTACTGTGACTGGAATTTAAGGATTATTGAATCGATTAATCGCTAGTTTATTTTGACAATGAATTTTTTGTTTAACTATTAATCGGATTCAGTTCCGGGTGACCGATTATTTAGTTCTGCTGGTGACAATGTCAAGAAGACGAACTAAATACCATTAATATGCATGTGTGTTTGCGTAGCTGTTTATCAGATATTTGAATGCGAAAAGGCATATTCAATTTTTTCTTTTTATCAATAATAGTTAGTGCTGAAGTTTCGACTAAATTAACAGCTAACTACACTTTTCAGCTAATTTCAACTTTTGAAAATTTATTGTCAAATTCTACTCACCTTGAATGCGATGATTTCAGATATGACATTGTTTTTCGTAGGGTGTTGAGGGGATTCATCACCTAGAAAATACAGAATTTCTACTCAATTATCAAATTTCAGAAAAGGTGATCAAGTGCTTCTTCAATGATTATTAATAGATTTATGCAATTTTATGCTCCAATATTCGCTAAAAAATAAATGAAATATAATTTATGTATATTGCTCAACATTTAAAAAGTGGTCAACATTCATTATATCAACTTAACAGTGAAGTAACAATTTTTAAAAATGGCCAATCAGTGCTATTTTACATTTGATTTGCACCAAGTTTTTACCAATATTTTTTTTACAAAAGTAAAATTTTAAATGCATTTTTAAGAAAAAGATTAAACAAGCATTTTCATGGTTCTCAGAAAGGCAATTATTGCTGATTCTGTTTTTTTACCAATCACAGGCGAACTTACAAAGCAGCTTGGGTATTGACATTTTCTCAGTTTGGCATCTACACGGCTTCTTGTTTACACATTAAAAACATTGGACTACACACAGATAGAACATCACGCGAGTGATAGATGGCTGCTGTCAGAGCATGTAAGAATGCAAAAACTGTTGAAATGTCTATTCCTGAAGTGGTTGCAAATTTATTTCTATTCATAATTTATGTTTGTGCAAAACAATGAACATTACATGTAATTATGGGACTTTATTTGCAATTTTCTCGAAATAGTGTTGCGGGACACGAGAACGTTTGTGGTGACCAACCGGTTTCTTCGAATTTCACCATTTTTTGATACACTATTGTATTTTTATGATATCTGTTCTAAAAAAATACCGTTTTTAACTTATGGCCATTTTGCATACATAATTTGACGTTTCCTGCAGAAACCGCTTAAAATTACACCCAACGTATCTATAAAAATGGCTTTGTGACACACATGTTTTTCTGAGCAAATAGACACCATATGGTTCGGTGACTACCTATGTTATGGTAAACGATGTTAAAGACCATGGCAACAAAACAAAATGTACTAATTGAACCATGCATTTGCATTCGTGAACTTCAAGCATACAAAATTATGGTGTTTGGGACTAATAACATACCTTAACTTAAAATGTAGTCTTAGCTAAATGTAATATAAAATATTAATAATGTTTTCCCTCTTCGCATTAGTTTGCAGCAGTAGGCAGCCATCATGGACACCGTTCAATTGTCCTTATAACATTGCTGCATTTGTTTCCCATTCTCGTGACTAACATTACAAAGGTTTTTGGGAATAAGTCAAAGTGCAATTCGAAAAAATAGGACTTATTACAGCCCTTGGGCTTGTAGTTCTTCAAAAGCTCATCAATCTTTACTTTTTTCTAATCAATTAAACCCTTAGTGACACGGCAAAATTAGTCACAAGCTTTTTTCTTGCAATCATGCATAAGATTAGTGAATTCACTACTCATTTACTTGTAATTTCATAGTCCAATAAAGACAGCTTACTAAACTTTTGGCCTAGAATGCTTAGGAAACCATCATTAGAGGAATATTTTATTCTAAATAGTTTTACAAAATTGCTTAAACAAACCCAGGTTTAAATAATGGTGGCATGATTTTTCTGTTGGAACGAGTGATTCATAAAGCATTTTTTACCCCTGCTACTCTTTTTGGGAGCAATATTTTCTTATATAGTCCTGGTGATGGGCTTACCTGCTCCACTTGCAAGAAATGCGGCATTATTTTGTGAATCTACTTTTAAATCCTTGAGGTCTTTTCAAAGTACGTATTGGTGTTCTTGATATTGTATTGTAATTCGTGTTTTCAGACTTTGAGCATGCTAACTGAATACGCAACAAGAACAGAAGACAAGCCATTTCTAATTTGAAGTACGACAGCTTTTACATATCATTTTGAAGGTTGAATAAATATGCGCCATTAATTGGGACTGGATTCAGATCCAAGTACCAGAAGTTGAAATGTCATTGCAGTAGCATATTACTCGTTCTACCATGAAAAAATTATTAGAACACTTCTTTGAAGTAAAAACCTTAACATCACTTTCAAGGAAACTGAAAGTCAACCACTCACTCAAATCCTTTATCAAATTTAGTTTGCTTGCCAAATTGAGATCAGCTGTAGGAATAATTTCTGTGACCTGCTTTTTTCACAAGCATTACGACTCTCTTCATCTGCAGATGTACATACACTTGGCGTGTCATTGTTCAGCCCTAAAATTACCATGCAGACTCAATGTTTGGTTAAAGAATTTTACTTGTTAGCGCCCTTCTCAAATTCAGATATAGCAATCTATGCTATGATTTCAGAGTCTGCGTCCTGTCATCAATATGCCAAATAGTATATTATAATAGAGTAAATCTGCGACTAATGAACACAAACGAATATGATTTTTGTAATTTCACAAAGATTCGATCTAGAATCAATGTGTGCCCCTTGTAAATAATTTCATGTTGCACAGTACTACTAATTAATCTTTAATTTATGAACAGTTGAATATTAATTAATTGTTACCACCCCTCCCTTTTAGATATCCCAAGCATTGTATTACGTATGCATTGTGCATTATTTTGTAAGACTAATAAATATTTTTTATGCGCTTATTTATTTGAATTGAAATTTTTTTTATGTTACTAGTGTTGCGTTTTGTCAATAAGATTTAGCAGTGATGTTATTCCATTTATAAATTTTAGAGTTATTTGGGATAAGCACGGTGTTTCTATTACACGTTATACATATTTTTATATAAACTGCTAAAAACTGAAACGAATTAATTGTCGAAATGCAACTGTAACAAATGTTTTCAAATAAAAATTTTATCTGAATTTTTATTGAACTTTTGATGATCTAAAAAAGAATTTTTTTAGAAATGAATAAATTCTAAGATCTAACTGTTGAAAATGGGTTTAGAAATCTTTTCGCCAAATGCAATTGTGAAACAATTTTATAATGAGTAAAAATTATTAAATGGTTTCTTATATTAAAAAATTTGTCGAATTTATTTTGTAATTCTCTATGTTAATTTTTTAGGCATTGATGGAGATGAATGATAAAGAATCTAAGGATATTGATATTGTTCAAGAAAACAAAAAATTATATGTGCAGCCAGCCAAAAAGCGCGCCGATCGGCAAGCTGAAATCAAAGTGAAGTTTGATAAAATCAAGGCAGAAAGAGCAAATCGGTTTCAAGATGTTAATCTCTATATTAAAAATTTGGATGAAGAGATTGATGATAAGTTACTGAGGGAGACATTTGAGCAATATGGAACTGTTACAAGCGCTAAGGTTGGATTTTGTTATCTAGTTTTTAAATTTCACCTGACTAATTTTAGTAATGCTGACTGGTTAAATATTGATCAAGTATTGTTTACTTAAAATTAATTGAAGTGTAACGGTGTATGCTACGCAAAATATTTTACATTTTCCTTTAGACATTTATTCGAAAATAATGAATTTCAATACTCGTCGCAATATACATGTACAAATGATATCGCGTTTACCAAGGATTTTTTAATATTAATGTCCCACTAGCTTTTTAATTATACTTTTTCTCCTTATACAATCCATGTGTATTAGTTTTCCTAATTTGCTTTCCATTTTTGTTAATTTGTACATTTGGGCATATGTATAGTTATAAATGCTTAGGCACTCAAAAAATACCAAACAACCTAGTGGGTTTAAAAGGCTCTAAACTATTACAAATCCTGTATATTATATTTTTAAAAGTGTTAATATTAATATAATAATTTTTTCTATAATCAATCATAACATAAACGTTAGCCTATTTCAATAAACCTTTTTTTGAGAAGGTTCTGATGTTATATTCTTTTGACATTGATTTTCACATAGAATATTTTGCTCCTAAGTGTCTTGCCTTAACAGAATTTTAATGATGAGACTTTTATGATATAGATGAACTGGTTTTATAATTGCTTTACTTAGGTTATGGTTGGCGAGAACAATGTTCCACGTGGTTTCGGTTTCGTATGTTTTTCAACACCTGACGAAGCTACAAAGGCTGTTTCTGAAATGAATGGACGGATTTTAAAATCAAAGCCATTGTATGTTGCCCTGGCTCAACGTAAAGAAGATCGTCAGTCGCAGCTCAGTGCCATGTATAGCCAGCGTGCTATTCCCGGAATGAGGATAAGTGCCGGCGGACCGCCTCAAATTCCAGCTGGCGTTTACCCTGGCCCCGCAAATGCCTATTATGCAATGCCTGGTCCAGTTCCTCAACAGAGACCGTATTTACCTCAATTCAGTGGCGTGCGCGGTCCACAGCCACGTTGGCCAGCCGTTGCAGCACAAATGAGACCTGGTAAATTTTTAATCGTGTTTAGCTCATTACTGCAATTTAATACATAAAAATATTTTCGCTATATCAAATACCTATTAAATTCTATTTAATTTGGATATTAATCAATATTATATTAGGTGCTCAACCGACTCCTGGTACAGGATTCATTGCTGCTCAACCTCAATTCAGAGGCCAACAGCCAAGACCTAGCAACATACCAAATGCCATGCGTCCTCCATTTGGTCAACAACAACAACAACAATCTCAACGCGTATCTTATCAACAGTTAGGTGGACAAATGCGGTTGCCATCTGTTAACATGCCGCATCCTGGAATTGGAGCCCCGTCTGCAGTTCCTGTTGCTCAACAAGTGAGTAATGTTGTTTCAAAATTTTTTGGATTTAAGCTAAAATTTTGATTCAGATAGATTCCTACTCATTTTTGAAAGTTCATTAATGAATTTTAAGTTATTCCTGTTTTAACAGTGATTCTTAGCAACTTATCAGGATATACACAGTTGAAAAATATTCGAAATATCAATTTCCAATCCATATGCGTTTCGCTGTATAGTTGGCTGCAAAAAAATGAGACTGAACACCTATTTTTTCACGCTTTGTGGAAACGTATTGAGACGTTTTAGAGGAAAACTATAAAAATAAAAGACAACGAGAATTTTGTGAAACTTAAAATGGTCAAACAAAAAAGTTAATTAATTAAACTGGTACTTCGTAATTATTTGAAAACACTTACCAAACAAATTGTTTTGATTTGCAAAGTTTCTACTTGATTTCTTCGGAATGGAAACGTTGGAACAGCTTGAAAACACCTTTGCGACATTGCAAATGTCTCGATCAACTTATTTTCGAAAGCCGAAAAAAAATCGACAAGGAGAATCTCTCGAAAGAAGAAAAGGAAGTGGACGCCCTCGAAAAATTATTGGAAAATTCATTCAGAAAACAGTCGCAATTGCT
>CABFPE010000458.1:273906-301027 GCA_900660155.1 Hofstenia miamia
GTATATATATATATATATATATATATCCAAGCTTTAATTCCCGTACACAGCGCAAAGCGCTCTGTAAAAAGGAAATTGGATTTATTCAGAAATATTTGCTATAAACAAGTATATATATACATGCATATATATATTATATATACAAATCTAAACATTTTCATATATATATATATATATTATATATATCATTTTTTACAGCAAAAGTACTATAAATTTGTGAGGTAAAAAATTAATCTTTTGAGTAATTTATTCAATATTAGGTTAAAATATTTTGTGTGAATTTATTTTAAAACTTATTCCTCCTTTAACAACTATTTGAAGCTATGGTATTCAATAAGGCCATATTCATTAGTCAAGGCTATTTTCTTTTGGGCTCGTTGATTTCCTAACCAAGTTTAGTTTACTTTGTATATAATGGTTAATAGTTTTTCGTTTATTCTCACCTGCATATCTTTTGGTTTTTTCCATAAAAGTGCATGCGTCTACATTATCAAAAAATTTTCCAATAGGCTCAAATTTAAGGAAGTCTTTGAAAGGATAGAATGACAAATTCTTTTTAGTTTATCTACATTAAAAATAAAACTAATTTTGTAGAGTAATGCTTTCCACCGTCAAGTATTTTTTCGAACTTCTTTTTCTTCATTGAGTTCTAATTTAATGTAATTTTTAAAACAGTTTAAATAAAACAAATCTGTGTTATTTTTTTAAAATTTAGTGCGTTTGAAGCTATTTTATATTGAACCAGTCGATCTTCTAATGAAGTATACCTTACCTTGGATACAATAGTTAATACCTTTTAACTGAACTGAAAATTCATTAATGAAGTGCTGGAGAATGAGAAATAGAGTAATGCAGATGTTAGAGAAAAGTATCTGTAAATTCCATTCTCCTTCATTAAATTCAATATCAATGTTAGGCAGTTCCGCCCATTTATTCAATAGTTTTACACTAAAGTTCTTCTGTGAAAGCGTCTTTCTGCTTTTAATTCTTCTGCCTGTCTTGAGCTCTTAAGTGATTTTAAAAAATTATTTCGAAAATTCGTCATCTAAGTTAGTTGACAGACGTTAATAAATTGAAATTCAATTGTGAGGCTCATCCTGTATAATTTCTCACAGTTAACTTTGTCAACACTAATTTTATTCGGCGATGCTTTCTGTCATAAATTATTAAATGACAGGGACGTGTCCGATTTTCCTATACTAGATGATTTTTTGTAGAACTACCGTCTCAGAGGAGTTAATTGGGCCATCTGGCTAAGATATTTGATGATCTAGTGTGATGATGAAACGCTAAACATGTATAGAAATTTGTGAAAAATATTTAAAATATAAAAACCTCAACAATGTATCAGTATATCCTTAACTAGCTTAGATCACTTGTTTAAGAAAAATTCTTTATATTTTGGCAATACTTTGACTAGCTACTTAAATAATGTAATTAAAAAACTGCCAATAAATAGATTTATATCTGTGCTACAATATTTTATTACTTATAACCATCAAAGTAATGTCAAAAACAGTGTAATATCCTACACATACACAGCACACCACTGGTACAAAATGAGCTGCACTGGTGGTTATAGTTATGAAGCTTATCACTATCATATTTTTTAAGCTTTCAATAGACAAAATGCATTTCAAAAAATCTTCATCAAATTAATAATTTTTTTAATAACTTATTTTATGTAGCCTAAGTGAAATATTAACCCGATTTGCCACAAGTTATCTTTGTCTATTAAACACACAGCGCAGTTGGTTCAGCCCGCAGCCCTCCTTTAACCCATTTCAGACTGCGAGGTCATATACGACCGCTATATAAAATTGCATTTACATATTAGTACAAGTTGATATGAATTTGTTATTTCGCTTATTCTGATATGATTCATTCCCTGATTAACCCTCAAGAATCATGTATATATTTTAGTTTTGTTTTTCGGTTTGACAGTTAATTTAGTAAACAAAAATTTTGTTGCAAGCAAAGGTAAATATTATTTTTTTATAAGGCTATTTGATCGTAGTTAGAAATGACTTTTGCACTAATAAACTTATCCAAGCCCTAACTAGTAAACCATCAATATTTAAATCATAACTAAATAGACTGAATTGTTGAAACTCATGTCAACATGGCAAAAACCATCTTACGGTGATATACAACCGCTTGGGATTTAAATCTACATGTCCTAAAATATTCTAAAAATGATTTTAGTCTTATTTTACATGAAAATTTTTACAAATAAACTATTTACAAAGGCATAAATCAGGCCAGAGAGTGTCTGCATCAAGCTTGACATCGGTTCTCAGCAGCCTCACGTTATTGTCTTAGCAGTCCATCAACTAGACGTGAATATAAGTGGTGCAAAAACAATACTGGTTAAAGATGCAAATCTTTTAAAATTTCTCTTCAGGATGAGTGTTTTGAAAATTACCATAAATACTACTGTATTCTGATTTAGTAACGCATTCCTTTATAATTTTTTTAGATAAAAAATACATAAAAACTTTGTATTTTTTCAAAATAATATTACCTTGATAAGCAAGTGCTAGGCACAGGAATTAATATTTTGTATATAATACCTCAGATTTCATTAGATTTGTTATAATCTTGTTTAAATATTGTTAAAAATAACTAAATTAAAAAAAGTTAATAACAGAAGAAATTATTTGTATCATAACATTTTTTTAGAAGGTGTATGACATGCGTATATAATTCCCAAAAGTTCGCATACGACGGCAGGTTTTTTAACTTTTTAGTTTTGATAGGAATGTGTGTAGACCTTAAGAACAAGAGAAAATATTATTTATTATGAGGTTAGATGATGCTAATGATTTTGAAAAAATTAGATAAAAATTACAAACTTGGTCATATATGGTTTAATATAAATATGTCTACTAAATATTTTCCCATGAATTTTTTATGTTTGTAAACAATCATTTTTTCTCCAAATGAGAGCATTAGTTAGGTAGTGATGTCATCATTTCAATAATAGGTAAGATAATGCCATTTTTGAAAGATTATTGATTTTTTCAATAGGTATAATTTTATGATAGTTGACATAGCCTGGTTAAGCGATTTATGGAAGATCCTTTACTTGCAAAAGATATAAAATGTCGAAGTGGCGAACAAAAGCAGTCACTTTAAAAATATATATTTTGAAAATTTTATTGGCAATGCACAGACATACCAAGATATTTAAGATGCTAAAATTTATATAAGTTTACAAGGAGCGAAATCAACAATCTGAGGTAAATAGGGTCAGAATAATATAGTCGTGATTATTTTGCAACCTCAATTAAGTTAACAAATAAATAGTTAACAATTAAAAATTGTTTTTAGCATTTTAAATGATTTTTTCAAATTCTGATATTGTTATTATATGTAATTTAGAAATTCATTTCAACCTTTAAATAGGTATTTAATTTCTTGAAATGATACTTTCAAATAATAGGATTTCATATGGCTACTAGTGCCATCTATAATTTATCATCATTTCACTGTCTCTGATTTCTTGTTTTGTCACTGGTCGTCAAGGGATGAATATTATATTATAACTAATATAATATATAAATTTGAATTTTCAAGTTGACATCGAACATACAAGTTGTAATTCAGATTATTCTTAGTGATTTACGAAAATAATATTTAAGCTTTTCAACAACATTAGGGTAACAAATGTGATCCTATGAACACTAAATTTGACTAAATTTATTTAAATTATTCGAAAGTAATTGAAAATCCAAAGTAGCATGTATAATATTGGAACAAATTTCTTAAAACATTTAAGCTAGTGTTAGTTTCAGGAGAGTTTTAAATTATCACGATTGCAATTGATCAGATTTGACAAAAATAAATCCACTGTTGATTAATTTTTTTTAAAAATATTTTCGGCATCTTGCGGTTTGGAAAAAAATAAACGGAAGGAGTTTCTGTCACTGCTAGTCTGATGGCTCTTATTACCTATTTCATAAAAAACATCTGTAGCCTCTTAAATTTTTTTCAAAAGGGCCTATTGACTCCAAAATTAGATTAGATCCATTCCCAATAAGAAAATCATTTCAATTCTTCTAGTATTTTGAAATAGAGCCACAAACTTCGAGAAAATATCTAATAATTTTCTAATTTTTTTTTATTACTACAGTCTATCCTAATTGTCTAAAATATTGCACTGTTAGAATTTAGCATTTCAGTATTTTACTATTTTGACGAAGCATAGAAAATATTGGCATTATATATCCTCATAGAGTTTAATTGAATTGAACAATGTGTGCTTAAGTGACCTTAATTGTGTAGAACTCTTAATTCATATTTTCTATTCATATTGAACCTTGAAATGACAATATGAAATCCAGCTCTATTGTTACAATGTCATGAGTTGAGTATCGTTTTAAACAATTATAATGTTCCCCACTTAAATTTCATCTGTCAATGACATTATTCAATTGTTCAAGTACTTCCTAGATACTAATAAATTAAATATTGCTGTTCCATATATATATATATATATATATATATATATATGTACTTCGAAGTATATATGCCAAAAATGTTCAGGTGCATTCATTAAGGTTTAGAGGTCCCACACTAGCCTTGAGAATTAAAAAATTTCAAATTTTAACGATATTCGCAAGTTTTTCCATTATTTCCTGTGCCTACGTTAACTTCTAATGAGTCAAACTTGCTATGAATTATGTGACATTTGGGTTTACAAGAACTAGGGCTGGTTTATTATATTGTTTGACATCTGAAATATTGAAAAATACATTTTTTTGTAATTTTTAATTATCCAAGATGATTTCCACCAGACAAATGTAATTTAGGGCAATGAGAAACAGCAGACCTGCACATTGTAAAAGCCTCGAATTTTTCAAATTTGTAGTGGACTCTAAAATATAATTATGAAATATGAAAAACAAGAAGGTATAATTAAAAGCAATATAACATGCTAATTAAAAACTAGCAATAACATTTGTCCAGTTATTAATTCATGAGATTAAGTTGCTAATACGAGGACGTATTTGAAATATTATATAACTAATTACTTTAGGGCCAGGTGAGTGCTCGAAATTCGGGTAAATTTCGTGCCTTGGTCGAGTACTCAAACTCGACTCGAGGTCCAAAAACTCAACTTTACATTTTAAATGGTTAAAACAAATTGGATATTTGTTTAAATCGGTTTACTTTTCTTCTATTTCTAGATTTTTTTCTCAAATTCCAAGTCATCGGGCTTGTGTTTTCTCATTTACATGTAGTATAGCATTTTGTATTTCTTTTGTACATTTATAGGGTTGCAGGGTTACATATAGTTTAGTCTAGGGAGAAAAATGTAGTCTACATATTCAGTGTGCATCAAATTATTATGGACACCAGTTATGCAATCATTATTAGGCATATACCATATTGTTTTATTCAAATATAGCGTTAATTTCAATTTTTATCCAAAAATATTATTAGTTTTACTGATTTCAATTGGTATTTTGTTATACAAATGCTAATGGAGAAAATTTACATGTGCGTACTTAAACATGTCCTGGTCAAATTATTATGGAAATTTTCAATTTTTACTTTTTTGAACCATGTAAACAACTTTGTGTTATACCGTCGCATTATTTTACAGTTGTGTTTCTTATATATCTTATGTATGCGTTGAATGATAGACAATTTGACAAATTCTTTTGTAAGAAAATCCCCAGTGTGCAATGCAAGATTTGCGGAGTACAACATATTTCAAATATTGTCTATAATATTCTCTTACCATGTAAAACAGTATTGCAATTCTTTGCCAGATGTAGTGAGATCAACCTATTGTTAGAGTGCTCTGTGTTTTATTTTTAATACATCAGTCCTTCCCGGCGCTCATTTGTTCGTGTTCACACTTATTATTTATAAAATAATAATAAATAGAGTGTCCACTCTATCATTGCTGTCAACACTTTCTGAATATTGTAAGGGAGAGGCATTCTCTGATCATTATGATAAAACTTATAAGGTATTTCATCTTTCTATTGTTTTATTCATCATCCTTAGTTGATAAAAAACCATTCCGCTTTTAGTCACCCTTACTGTCAATGTTCACACAGAGCAGTTAAGAAAATGTGATCCTCTTGCATTTTTAGCCCCTCCAAAACATAAGGATATTCAATTTGTTTTCGAACTTTTGTGTATTTAAACCAGCTTTTGAAAATATTTTGTTTTTATGACTTTGTAATTCTTGATATTCACTTACAAGTTTTTCAATGCTAGCTATTAAGTGATTTTAGATTTATATTACATATTTAAGAAAAAATTGAGAAAATTGCAGGTTTTGTCAAACACCTTCTTCGAAATCTAGAACACAACCCAATGACATAGAGCACTTTTTTTATGTTTGTAATATATTTATATGACAATGCAAAAAAAATATATTGCTGCCAACTTATTATGAAATGTGTACATAATGCAGGGACAAAACAATTCCTTGACAACTAATTTAGCATAATATTTGGAAAAAGGTAACTAAAGCAATTGAGAAATTGCTTGAAATTCAAACCTATTGTTTTATTGCCGGGCATTCAGATCTGCAAGTTTTTTAGATCACTTTCAGTTAATGTATAATTATAGCAATTTTTGTTGCATACTTAAAAAATTCTGAACAAATATGTGATCTAGCTTCACCAGAAAAAAATGCCAGAAATTCCATAATTGAATGATCATGTAATTTCATCATTAACAGTTTAATATAAAATTAATTTTTTGCAATACTTGGTAATTTGGAGGGTTCATTTTTTCACCATTTTGCATTTGGAATTTTTATTGAATGATTTTGACCGGAATATGTTGTAAGGTTAGGCACACATAACAAGGAAATGTGCCATGCACAAAGGCTATTTGCCCTAGGAAGTGTCTCTCCGATATGTGCAAAGGTAAAGGAAATTGTCTACAAGAACAGTTACATTGATAAGCCATTGTTGTTTTTTAACGTAGAGTCTGTATAAGAAAAATATACATGAATTTTTTGTGTAGAATTTCTAGAATTTGTGCACCAGCTCAAGTTTCCAGAATCCTTAAATTCTAAATTTGGAATTTTTGAGCCATTAATAATATTTTGCTTTTTGCATGCTTTATTTGGTAGCTCATCTAATGCTGGTGGGATTTCGAGCTACAATGTCATAAAATGCACACGGCTTGTTGTTAATGCTCATTTTGTAACATGAGCATTTATATGAGTATCAATGTTCTTTTAATTTAAAATATGCCTCCTGTCTTTAAAATTTTGTAATATCATTTGTTTATTGTACACATTACAAAAAAATTTTAAAAATGTATTCTTTTTTGTAATCAAAGGCTATTATATAAGCACAGGCAATATTTTTTACATCAAGATATTATTAATACCCTATTCATCTTAACCTTTATACTGAAATATTCATTTATGTTTTGTGAAATATATATATATATATTCCGAAATATTTCATATCATTTTGAGCATACTATATGTTTGATATTGCCAAAACGGTTAATGATAAACAAATAAAGCCAAATGTATCATTTGTGCTAATCATCAATTTCCAAAAACTCCAACTCAGGCTTATGCGTTATTAATTTTTATAGTAAATAGAATAATCATGCAACTAATGTTTCAGAACATTTAAAATGTATTATACTAAATCATAGAAAGATAATTTAATTTACTCTTGTATCATTTTTGAATTTAACTGGACTGTAATTTTGATAGAAACGTCTGACAATGCATAAATATAGATAGGACTGCATTTCAGGCACACTAACAAATTCAATTTTTGTAATAATTGAAATGAAGATTATGCTGTCTACAGACAATGATGATTTATTTAAATAATAACTGCATCATTGAAAGTCGTCCACCATGCAGACGTCGACTGAAAACAATATAAATAATTAATTTCCACTTAACAGAATTAGAAAAAAATTTCTCTTTTCAAAAATCAAGTTGGAATTGTTCTTATATAAAATATATGAAATAGGTCTAAGAGAGTTAAATTGCTTTTTGAAGTTATAAATTTTTTAATAATCTTGCTTAAAAAAATTTTAGGTGTTTTTTGAAACGTTTGGCATTATCGCAAATGATAAAGTCAAGCAATGGCTTAAGATGTGTATATACTAAGGCTGTTAAGTTTGAAAAATTTCACTCGAACAGCCTGATGTGGTACCTAAACATTATTGTGCAAAAACAATTTTAAATCGGTTGAAATTTCGATCCCCTTCAAAAGTCATTAGTCTTTCACTCAAAATCGTGGTAATTGAGAGAATTACATTTGAATTGGGTTTTCTCTAGCCCTTTCTCAGTTGTAATGTTTTGCAACACATACACAATGCATGCTGGCGAGTTCATAGTGAAAATTAGGCTACGTTAAACTAGACATGAAATTATCATTTCTACAATACATAACCAAAAATATTTTGCAATATTTTAAGCTATTACATGAATAAGGCTTTCAATGATATCAAAAAAAACCGGAAGTATACCTAATTGTGAAGTTGGTAATAACTTTCGTATCTATGAATTATACTATTGGAATAATTACATAAATATTGTAATGATTGTGACAGTTGTGATGTGGCAATATTATTAACTTAATACAGGAATTTCTTGTAAGCAAGTAGACAGTCATTTTGCTTATATTCATTACCAATATTTAGATGAGCTCAACACGAAAAAGTACAAGCAGTATTGGCCGAGATGCTGCAAGTATTCTTGATAGTCTCGACAAAAACGGAGATGGTAAAATTGACAAACAAGAATGGCTTGTTTTCTGCACGCAAACGCTACATATGCGTCGCGATCAAGTGTCAAAATCTTTTAAGTCAATTGATAAGAACAACGATCGATTCATTTCTAGGAAAGAGCTGTCTGATTGGCTATTGCAAAATTCTTTATAATTGGCTATAAAGATGACGTTTACAGCTTGCATTCTGAAACTTTTATTTTTTCACGCCATAATGTATGTTGCAAAATATTTTATAATTTACTGAATTTTTTAAATATAGACTGTTGATAACTGAACATATTGATTAAACTTTTTAAAGACTAAATTTTTGTTTCATGTTTCCATATACAGACAGTACTGGAAATATGTATTCGACCACCTTGCTATTTTTAATAAATAATCAATATTAATTTGATAGAGTGTGCCTAAAATTATAACTATGTGTTACTTTGAAAAAGAAAGGAAAATGTGTATGTCGAATAACATAAAACATGTAGAATAACAACTGTCTATTAATTTTTAATCAATATTAAAAAACGTCTTTTGGAAAAATGTATTCGGCCACCTGAAAATATTTTAACAAATGATCAAATCCGAAAAAAATAAGATACATAAATTAATAATTGATGCAATACAAGCACTTAGCAACAAAATTGTCTCTTCTAATATTTNTTCTTGAAAAGTTAATGTATCTAGGATTTAACTCAAGTAGTAAGGAGTTAATGCGTAACTTTCTAACTAACCACTACCAACGGGTTAAAATNCTTTTGGAAAAATGTATTCGGCCACCTGAAAATATTTTAACAAATGATCAAATCCGAAAAAAATAAGATACATAAATTAATAATTGATGCAATACAAGCACTTAGCAACAAAATTGTCTCTTCTAATATTTTGTAGTGTCCCTTTGAGCGAATAACAGCTTCAAGGCGATCAGGGATTGAAGCAAAAAGTTTTTCAATAAAGCTATTAGGAATTGTAAAGAATTTTTCTTATTATGCACCACAGTTCGTCTTCAGTGTGAAGATTATGCTGTCCAATTCAATATTTGTCCTCTTTCCACAAATTTTCGATAATGTTAAGGTCTTGAGATTGGCTAGGCCAGACACAAGAATAGCAACCCCATTATTATGGAGAAAATTTTTCATTTATTTTAACTTGTTACATGGAACACCATCCTGCTGATACATTGATACATTTCAAGAATCTTAGCATATTAAGAGCTTAGGAGAGTTCCAATCTTGCAAAAGCCAAACTTCCATATTGTACCCAATACCATTACAGACTTCCCACCATAATTCATGGTCCCCGACTAAGTTGAGGCAAGAATCTTAACTTCTTCCCAGTTGGTCTCTTAATCAATATTCCCTTCGATGAGTATAATTCAAATCTTGACTCATCTGAAAATATCAAATTTGACCAATATTCAGATGAATTGTCTTTCATTAAATTGACCCACCTCACCCAGCGTAACCTTTGCTTTGAGGTTAAGAATTTGCCACGAAAGTCCTAATTGAGTACTTCTTTAGGATGTTTCGCACAGTTCTTGCTGTCACGAGGTGACCATCAGCGCATTNTTACTTTTTTCACTTTATGTAAATGATCTCAATAAAGCAGTAAATGAACATTGTGCAATTATTCAATATGCAGATGATACTGGACTCTTTGCACATGATAAATCACGTGATTTATCGATATATAATTTGGAAACCAACCTCTTGTATTTACATAAATACTTTAACTGTTAATCCCTCAAAAACTGGATTTTGTGTAATGTCACCTTTCCCAAAAAACAAAAATGTAACTTGCAAATTAAATTTTGCTAACACAACTATTTCCCAAGTTGATAAATTTAAATNCAAAAACGGAGATGGTAAAATTGACAAACAAGAATGGCTTGTTTTCTGCACGCAAACGCTACATATGCGTCGCGATCAAGTGTCAAAATCTTTTAAGTCAATTGATAAGAACAACGATCGATTCATTTCTAGGAAAGAGCTGTCTGATTGGCTATTGCAAAATTCTTTATAATTGGCTATAAAGATGACGTTTACAGCTTGCATTCTGAAACTTTTATTTTTTCACGCCATAATGTATGTTGCAAAATATTTTATAATTTACTGAATTTTTTAAATATAGACTGTTGATAACTGAACATATTGATTAAACTTTTTAAAGACTAAATTTTTGTTTCATGTTTCCATATACAGACAGTACTGGAAATATGTATTCGACCACCTTGCTATTTTTAATAAATAATCAATATTAATTTGATAGAGTGTGCCTAAAATTATAACTATGTGTTACTTTGAAAAAGAAAGGAAAATGTGTATGTCGAATAACATAAAACATGTAGAATAACAACTGTCTATTAATTTTTAATCAATATTAAAAAACGTCTTTTGGAAAAATGTATTCGGCCACCTGAAAATATTTTAACAAATGATCAAATCCGAAAAAAATAAGATACATAAATTAATAATTGATGCAATACAAGCACTTAGCAACAAAATTGTCTCTTCTAATATTTTGTAGTGTCCCTTTGAGCGAATAACAGCTTCAAGGCGATCAGGGATTGAAGCAAAAAGTTTTTCAATAAAGCTATTAGGAATTGTAAAGAATTTTTCTTATTATGCACCACAGTTCGTCTTCAGTGTGAAGATTATGCTGTCCAATTCAATATTTGTCCTCTTTCCACAAATTTTCGATAATGTTAAGGTCTTGAGATTGGCTAGGCCAGACACAAGAATAGCAACCCCATTATTATGGAGAAAATTTTTCATTTATTTTAACTTGTTACATGGAACACCATCCTGCTGATACATTGATACATTTCAAGAATCTTAGCATATTAAGAGCTTAGGAGAGTTCCAATCTTGCAAAAGCCAAACTTCCATATTGTACCCAATACCATTACAGACTTCCCACCATAATTCATGGTCCCCGACTAAGTTGAGGCAAGAATCTTAACTTCTTCCCAGTTGGTCTCTTAATCAATATTCCCTTCGATGAGTATAATTCAAATCTTGACTCATCTGAAAATATCAAATTTGACCAATATTCAGATGAATTGTCTTTCATTAAATTGACCCACCTCACCCAGCGTAACCTTTGCTTTGAGGTTAAGAATTTGCCACGAAAGTCCTAATTGAGTACTTCTTTAGGATGTTTCGCACAGTTCTTGCTGTCACGAGGTGACCATCAGCGCATTCCTTGCAAAATTCCTCTGAAGTCGTAGTGAGATTTCGAGTTGAAAGGCACATAAGAGCTGACTGGGAGGTTTTGGAGGTGTTCTTTTTTCTTCCGGACTTTGGCTTGGGGGTAATGATGTTTTCAGAAGGAAAACATCTGACGATATCCCCGACAGTACATTGAGGTCGCTCTACAAGTAGGCTATATTACGTTGACTCATCCCTTCCAAATGTTTGGAGATAATTAACGCGCATGGCAAGAGGTACGTAATCAGGCATCATAAAATGAGAAGAATTACTGTATTAGACATTTTCAATATAAATAGACTGAAAAAGGCTCAACCAATGAACATTTTTTACAGATTCTCTGATTTGGTCTGAAGTGGCCGAATACATTTTTCCAAAAAAAAGATTAGCTAATTACAAGTATTGTAGCATTTCTAATTGAGATTTAAAGTAAACAGTGATAATTATGTCCCAACATTGATGAATTCCTGTTTCTGCAACACAAAATCTAATTAAAAAATAACTATGACATTTTTGGTGTCCATTTCTTAGAAATGTTTATGACAAATAATGGGTGGCCAAATTCTTTTTTCCAGTACTGTATTTTTGTATATTATTATAATGATCTTATAATCGCGCCGTTGAATACTTTGATTTTTCATAGTGCCTCTGATTAAAACATTTTTTACTACTATGATGCCCCTGAGTACGCTATTAATGTGCCTCTCGAGACATTTTAGTGAAAATACAAAGTGATGTTGAATACTGTTTTATTAGTAACACAAAACTTACATGTTGTGATTTTGTTCAAAATATACATTTCTCTTCCCTTTTTCTCAAGCTTGTTTCAAAATGTTGGTCAATTTCTTTAGTGTATTCCTATAATGTATTCAATATCATAACTCGTTTAAACCAAGAGATGGTATTTACTATGGATAAAATGTTAACAATTTATTTTTCAAATAATGCTTGAATAATGTTATAGTAAGTCATTTGCAATAACGCAAGTTATTCCATTTCACATAAAAAATGTTTCGGGCTGTTCTAATGCTGGGTCTAATTCCAAGCCAATTTAACTGAAATATGAAAATACATTTCTTTCGTATTATAGTAGTCAAAATATTTACTTAGCGTCTCTATGCTAGTTCAAAAGGTTATGAGGTTCCTGACAAGTTTTATATTATTCTGTCACTTCATTGTAATCTAGCATGCAAATTTTCATCATGTTGATGACAATTAGTTTATCTCTAATTAACTTATCTGCAATTTTACCTCAAACAGTTTTTTTTAAACACAGATAAATGCAGAAATATAGTTCTAACTCTCACCACTGGTTGATCATCATCATCTATCATAATCATAAATAATTAAGCGCCAAAACAAAGTTACCTACTTCTTTTAAGAATTTGTTTTTTCAGGTTAACATCCATTATTTTCATATGAAATTTAGTAGAATATCTTTAAAAGATAATAATTGAAATGGGCTCCTCTAATTATGCTATGAATTTAAAGCAAATTTATTGACTTAGTAGCTTGGGTCAAAAAAAAATTAATGCGAGCCCGATCTGATTAAAGGTATATATTCTCAAGTACATTTATTCAATTCTTTCGCGGTATTTTGATTTTTCTTTCATCGTAGTCTTTCAAATACCTCCAGACATGTTCAAGTGGTCTGGAGATTGGGATTTGACTGTCGATATCCTGAAAAATATTTTAGTAAACTGAGAAGTATGCGAAATCGAATCATTCTGCTCCAGAATCCAGCCATCTGGATAGTGCGTTGGTATAGCTAGAGAACTCTTCGACCATTTGACAGTACCTCTGATTATAAACTCTGCATAGCCCATCAAAAATGGGACGCATCAATTAGTCAACGTGCTTGAAAATTTAAGTGCAATGCTGTGCCTAAGTGACTAAAAAAGGCTTACTAACTTTTATCAAAATTTCTGATTTTTAAAAAACAATTTGAATTCTAGCCAAACCTGCAGTAATGTTAAGACAAATATAAGATCTAAGGCCCATTGCCATTGGATTTTAGCTGCTTGTTGATATGTAAATAGACCTTCCAAACCCATGGGCATATGTCTCAATAGAAACAATGCCAGGTCATGACTAAGAGACATTCCCTTATCTGGCGGTGTTTTCAGATTATGGCTTTGAGCTCCATGAGTTTGAAAAAATAGTCCAGAATGATGAAAAATTTTCAAAATTTACAGGAATTTTAAAATTATGATAATTTTATGATTTTTTCAATCTTGTGTACACATCAAAACCTTAAATTCTACATAGCACAACACAAGCCTGGTTTGTGAGCTTCGCAGATTCTCCGAAATTATGGATTGTAAGAGTGGGGTTTTATCGCTCGCAAATGTTTTATGTATATTGCCTTGTAAAAGAAAAATTTTAAAAAGTTGAATAAAGTTTCCAGCAAAATGTCGAATTCTCACTGACAAAATGTATAATTTATTGTTGTTTTCATAAATTATTGAAGTTAATTACTTAATTGGATTTAGAATTTTTATTTAAATTTCAAGACTTTGAAGCTCTTAGTAAATCATAGATGTAAACCAGTCGGGTCAACCGGCGTGACCGGCGCAGGTTGGATCGAGTCAGTAATTTATGACCGGCTGGTTTGAACCGGTCTAAAGCCGGTCATATAAAGACTGAGTGAATGACGAAGATTTAGGTTCTTTCAATTGAATTTTGATGAAATTTGTAATTTTTAAGCTTAAACATCCAAATTTAAAATTCTATGCAACTGGTTAAAAATAGGGATTTTCTAGATTATATTTTTTCAGTAATTGACATAATTGCATCACTTGTAAAGGTGTTGGTTGATTTGTATTTGCAGCATTTTTTTAAAATTTAGTAAAAGGTTGCGTTATTGAGATTGGCCTATAATTTTTTGCAATAAGGGGATCCCCATTTTTGTATAAATGTGTTATATATGATTTTTTCATTTCCCTCGGAAATTCGTTTATAACAATGTATTGATTAAATGCAAATGATAGGTGGTCGCCAAATTTATGAAAAAAATTCTTAATTATAAAGAAGGGTAAATGAGACGTCTAAAAATCTACCACCTTATAATATGATTAAAATACCGGGAAATATTCATAAACATAGTTCTAGATCAAAACGTTTACATGTGTTAAGTATAAGAACAATGTTTTGAAGAAATCCTTTATTAATGCCGCCAACCTGGAACTCGCTACCTAAGCAAATTCAAAACAGTGAAAAAATATATTTCTGGTAAATCATTGCTAGAATACAAACTGTACTTATGAGAATGACTATATGTGTTAGCTCGTTATTAGAGTAGTACAATAGTAATTTATTCATAGGCTGAAAGATTTGTTTTTGTAATTTATGTAATTAGTGTATATGTGTTATGTGAATTTATTGATGCAATTCAAATAAATTAACAATTATTGAATTGTCAACATTTTTCTGAATAAGTAATATCTTGTCCTATTTTATCGAACATGTTTTGTATATATTTAAATATATACTAATCCGTGCAAGTTGGATTTGTTAGGTGAATTAACTCTTAGGAGTTTCAAATTAAATTCCAATACTGTTTTCAATCTAGCTCTTAAAATCTAATTGTAACCATTATGTATATATATATATATATATATATATATATATATATATATATATATATATATATATATATATATCTTTATTTTGTTCAAAACCATGAACAAATAGGACTAAATTTACAATAACAAATGGATTTCTCCATTATGTTGCAATTGATTCATTGTATAGTTTTGTTGCCACATAGGGAAAACTACGCTTTTCATGATTTGTACGAGCAAATGGGAGGCGAAATAAATGTTTATTTCTTGTTGAAATATTAGTTTTAATGCTTTTCAAGTAAGGATATAGAGGATGAGAAGATAGTGTTCGAATCTTGATGTCCTGCTCATTGACACGTTTTTTGATTTTTGCTGATACATCCACCAGAGATTCACCAATAATTTTACTTGCGTGTCTGGATATTACGTCTAGTTTGGAAATATTTTTGGGAACTAAGCAGCCGTTAAAATTACCGGTTTTTTTGCAAATTTTCAAGCTTCTGTTGGTAGCACTTACTGGGTGTGGGTATCGGTTGGGTGCAGTTTTGTAGGACTTTGCGGGTATGGGTTTCATAAAAAATTCTAAATGTGTGGTGACATTTTCGATATAATTTTACGTCTTATCTTTTATAGGTTGCTATCAATAAATTCATACTCCTGAAATTAAATTAGTTCATTATTGGGCACCGGCCTATAATTGGGATGGAATTTTATTTTATTATATAAGATTCAAATTTATATATGTTGTATTCTTTTACAACTCTGTTCTAAATATGTTTCAAATATTGAAAAAATCATAGAAAACCTAATATATTTTAGTTTAGTATTTACTGAAAATAGTAAACTGAATAATATACACCTTAAACATCGTCAAATATAATTGAATTGCTGAAATGAAACAAATAGTTTAAAAATAGCTTTCCATTGATCAGTTTGACACCTATGCGGCTATTTGGACAAAGGTCTACACCAAGATAGTATGTATACTGCACGGTGATCTATTTTATAATGCAAATCTTATGGGGAAACTACTTCGGTACGTGATATTAGATGGGACCGGACCAGATACCTATATGTACATAACATCAAAAATTCTCACCTAAGTATTTAAGCATTTCCTTAAAAATATTATAATTCATGCACATTTTGCCGGTTACTTTGATGTGTTAAAGCGTTAGCAACATATTGTAGTTTGTTATATTTAGATATATTTTCGTTTTCTATTGAATAGTTTCTAACGTGATATGTGATGGCAAAATTGAAGATTCTAGCAACTATCAGGACCAAGCAGGGACCAAAACAAAAATTTGATTTTCGGGACAATGTTCAAGAAAGATGTTTGGGCCCAGATACCGAAAAATACTGAAATCAAATATAACTGGTCCCGCAAACCCCTAGGTATGAGGCATGATTTTGGTATAGCCATTTTAAAAATGTGTTGATTTGGGTTGGTTTGGGTACGGGCGTTCTGGGTGCATGTTGATTTAGGTACAAAAATCAGTAACCACCTGCATTCATAAAACTCCTTTGAAATTGGTAAAGAATTATCACTTTAAAGGATCGTCAAGAGGCACCATTTAAGGTTCTGTGGTACTTTCTAGTTACATGAGGTTTATTGATCCATAACCAGGGATTACTTTTTCTATAGGAGTGCAATTTAAAACTTTGACTAGTGCTATGAATTAAGAAACTGTAACTACGGATTTTAACATATTTTTTAATATTTTTGTTACACTTGTTTGAAATTTAAGATATAACTTTGATCCAAATGGTATTATAGTACCAATTTTTTCGAGGAAGGTGCATACGACGAGACTGACGGTAATTCCAAAGGGACTGGTACTAATAAAACTCTAATCCCGCAGAACTCTAGCTTCAAATCTTTAATCAATCAAGAGAATATAGTTGGGTTAAGCTTCTTAGTGTAACAAGCGTAGGTTTTTCAACACCCAAAAATGCCTGATCCCTTCTTTGCTAGAGATAGAAAAGTAATCCAACATGTCGTATGAGATAGAGCTTGTAGTGAATAATGAACTCCTATATAGTAAATTGATCTTATTCTTTGAGAGTATGCGTTATCACGATCTACATTTACCAATTCCCTTTATTAAGCTTATGAAATCATATCTATTCAACCGTTTCTTCAGAGTTAGAATTGCAGGTTGCTACAGCAATTTTTACAATATTAAATCCGGAGTCCCCCAAGGTTCACTCATTGGACCTTTCCTATTTATTTTATTTATGAATACACTCCAAGTTTCATCTAACTCCACCATGCTTTTCAAATTCGCAGATGATATCACAACGGTCACTCCTGTATATGACGGTTGTTTTGAATCTGAATTTAAAAATATCTGCAACTGGGCTATTTCCTATAGAATGAGATTAAATACTCGCAAGTCTAAACAAATGCTGATTCGATCTAAAATACATACAGTCCTCCCAGATAATCTTGATATAGTTGAACAGATTAAAATTTGTGGATTGTGGATATCATCTACCTTGAAATGGAATTTTCACATAAAATATATTGTGAAAAAATCGTCTCAACGACTGTTCATTCTATATACACTAAAAAGATACGTTGATAAAGATGATTTATACTCCATTTTCATGGGTCTGATATGTAGTATTTTGGACTATGCTTGTCAAGTTTTTGTTAAATTACCAATGTATCTGAATAACGATCTGCAGATGTTGATCAATCGTTCTTATTGTATAATCTATGGTAATAAAGATGGAGCGTTTCAGATTGGTATGCGTCGAACAGTCTTTGCTATGAAGCTGCTTAATAAGGCCATACAAGTTGGTCACCCCCTGAACTCCCTTATTCCTAGAAGGCACTATTACTCCGGCAAGTTCGTTACACTAAAATGTCACAGTGATCTTCCATTCTGTATACGCTATTCCAAATTCACTGATTGTTTTTGTTAATTGTTAATCATTTATTGTTGTATTCCTAAAATAAACCTTACTACTACTACTACTACGTATTGTAGCCCCTGTTTTTCTAACTTTTCAAAGAAGCATGCTTAGAGGATCAATTTTTTAATTGCGGGAACTTGACTTAAGTGCCAAATAAACATCTACAGTAAACTTAGTTTTATATAAAAAAATATTTTATAATGGACTAGAAGTAATTTTAAAGATGTACCCTGCACAATATTAGTTTTTGTAGTATTTGTGAGATTCCTTGATAAATTAAATACAGTAGAACTTCTCTATAGTGAACATCCTCTATAATGAAATTCTTCTATGATAGACTTCATCTATAATAGACTCTCTCTATAATAAACATTCTTCTTCTTCCTTTGTAATGAAGTTTTCTATTAAAAATGCTTCATGGTGTGATATTTCCTAGTTCAATTGGAATTCCTCTATATAAGAATTAAATATGCAATAATTTTATTTTTAAGATGTTATAAATGTAATTATTTTATGTACTAAACATTTTGTTTTATATGTTGATATCTGCAAATGTAGCAAATATACACTAACAATATGTACCAATATTTTGTTATATTATACAGGGTGTTCATTAAGTCTCTCCGTGATTTTAATCTGATCTGCAGGCACACATACAAATTTTACATTTGGTTGTTTTACGTCGAAAGATTGCTCACATATTGGAATTTACAGTGCATGTTAATTTAGTAAAAATTATTCATTTAGCAAAAATTCTGTCAATTTTAAAGTGTTGACAATGGAGTAAAGAATTTATGCTGTTTTGGAATTTCATTTTTTACAATCTGTGGTGGCTCTTCAACTCAAATGGAGAAATGATTTCGCAACAACCCTCTATCTGACAAAACAATTACTGAATTGTATGCGAAATTTAAAGAAACTGGCAGTGTTCATGACAAGAAAGAACTGGCTTCCCCCAAAACGATTGACGAGGAGATAGTTTTCGAGCATTTGAAAAGAGCCCTCATCATCCATACGACGCACTTCAGCTCACTTTGACATATCAATTGCTTCAATTTGTCATACTCTGTATGCAAACAAAATGAAGCCATATTGTACTGCAACAGCTTAGTGCTGAAGACTTTTGTGTTCGAAAAGCAATGTGTGATGAATTGTTGTGACTTCATCGAGAGAACAATGATTTTTTGTTTAATTTTTTCTGGTCTGATGAAGCAACTTTTCATTTGAGTGGCAGTGTCAACAGGCACAATTCCATTATTTGGGGATATGAGAACCCAAGCAACTTTACTGAGGTCACTAGAGCATCACCAAAGGTCAATGTTTTGGTGGCTTTTTCATCCACAAAACTCATTGAACCTTACTTTTTTCCTACCGATACTGTGAAAGCAACAGATTATTTGGCAATGCTTCAGATATTCTTTGTTCCTGAACTGTTGACGCGTCGTTGCTTTAGTCGCGTTTTCTTCCAACAAGATGCCGCAACACCACATTGAAGTACACATGTCAGAAAATTCCTCAACGAAACTTCTTTCGAACAGTGGATTGGCAGAGGTGGTTGCGTGTCATGGGCTCCAAGAAGTCCCGATCTTGCACCTCCGGAATTTTTCTTTTGGGACATACAAAGAATATAGCTTATGGAAAAAACATAAAAATATTGACGATCTCAAAGATTCCACAAGGAAAGCATGCAATGAAATTGATACCGAAATGCTTAAAAGAACAGTGGAAAACTGCATTTCAAGATTTCAGATGTGTTCCAACAAAGATGGTGGTCATATTGAACAGATGTTATAGAATTTAAAACTTTAGTACATTAGCTTTGAAAATACATTCATTTGAATACTGACTTACTTTTTATTGAAATACATTGATGCAAATAAATCACGGAGGGACTTAATGAACACCCTGTAGTTACCCTGATCACAACGTTTGCTATTTACTTGAAATAAATACTAGAATAACTGAAGTATTTTTTTCCTTTTCAATAATGAACTGAATCCTCGATAGTAACCAACCGCAATTCACTATAGAGGAGTATTACTGTATTTTAAGAACGAATACACAATGCGTAATTCATCAATTATAATGGAAGCGAGATGATACATAATGAGGACACTTGTGTCAGTGCCTTAGAAATGACCATATAAATGTATTAATTTGCATTCGTTGCTTTGATTTTTTGCAAAGAACTATTTCAATGATCCAAAGTGCGCTAGATGGAAAGCCACCTTCATTTGCACTTGTAAAATATTTAGTATGCTTATGGTACTATGCAAATACAATTTTCATTAGTAAGGCATAAACCGAACTGCAAACAATTAAGCTATTCAATGAAAAATTGCATATTTCGCTTGTTTTAGCAATTTAGTTGCATTTATTATTATATTCGTAATAAATATGTTTGTCTAAGAACAGGTTTATAATACAAACTCAGGTTTGTAACAATGCATGGGTAGCACTGGATGAACACAGAAAACTGCGACAGAGAAGAGTGCAGCAAGTAGCTGAGGAGAGCAGCACAGAAGCATATAGACAGAAGAGCGTGACAAGAGTTGGAGATAGTGGAACATCAGATACCAGGGTGTGAGAGGTTATGGCATAGAATGAGAATAAGTTCTGGCAATATACGATGGGGCGTATGGTACATTAGTGCTTGAGTAGACAGCATTGATTAGATGCAGGAGATAAGTGGTATGACCATAAGCTACAGGGCGTCATAGAATTGAGAAGGTTAAAACAGTATGAGGCTTCAACATACAGACGAACAAGGTGATCAAAGCACAAATTTTGACATAGTAGTGGTAGATAAGGAGGAAAGGATGTGAACAGGGATAGATAGAGCAGTACCAAAAGGCAGGAATGTAGAAAGCAAGGACAAAAGAAAATTAACAAGTACAGGGAAGAACTAGAGAGGTTGTATAAGTTAAAGAAAGTTGAAGTAGTCCCTGTAGTATTTGGGACACTAAGAATAGTAAGCAAAAAAAATGGGAAAATCTATCTTTATGATATACTATGAAAAACTGTTTTCATTTAAATTTGGACACTTTAAATGATTCTAAGTGTTTTATGGAATTTATTGAATGTATGAAATCATTTCATACCGCTATCTTCAGTTGAAATAGCAACTACAATGCAATTGTAGGTTCTGATAGCTTATGTAACATTGAAACATTTGCAATTAACGATCGAATGATTCATTGAATGGCGTCTAATTTCACCATTTAAACTAAATAAGTTCGCAGTGTTTCATCAAGCTCAATTTATCATCATGAATAGTGTGTTAATTGAGAAAGTTAGATGTATTATATTCCAGTTTAATAAAATATTTGAACATAAATAAATAAATATTGTCACCAATAATTTTCCACAGAAAAATATATCCAAAACATTTTATACCAAATAAATTTGATCTGTTATATGTTTCAGTTTTAATTCAGCAATTTTAGAAGGCTTCAGAGTTTGACACAATGCTTGGAATTTATCAAATCTATTTTAAACTAAATTAGAATTTCTTTGAAATTTAATATAAAAATTTAATATACTTGGCCTCAATTATTTTCCATGGAAGGTCTTTAGGTGAAAATCGCCGAAGAAGCTTCCGTAGATTTTTGGTAATAAATATCTTTCTGCTAACAAATCTAAGCATCTTAAGCTATAAAAAATCATGTTATTTTATTTTTATAATTTTGGCCTGTGAAGTATGCAATCGCTTATCCTAAAATACAATTCAATGAGTCAAAAAACACCAAATTTCTAAAATAATTTTTCAAAATTGTTCAAAAGAAGGTTTTAACGCCTTGAGGTGATTCGCACAACAGGATTATTAAGCGGTAATATTTTTTTCATTTTTGTAGTCGAAATTTTCAAAAATTAACAGAATTTACTGCGCATATTGTAACACTGAATATGAAATTTAAAAATGGAAATCAATCAAATTTATTTGTAATGTTATAACTTCCACACTAATACCTTTAACATTCTGCCATGCATTGGCCAAACAAAATAACTGCAAATATTTTAGCTTTATCTTTGTTTCACCAATGAATTGATAATTGTACAAAATGACTCACATATTTTTTGGAACTAATGTTGCTATTTTGTGTATATAGGATATCGTAGAAATCCCTTAATCTTCCACTCCCTGGCGTCCTTTTTAAAGAATAAAGCATTTTTCCACATTTAAAACGAATGTTTTCCAAACCTATTAGCAAATTTTAAGCTCTCGCGAGGGGTGGGTAGATTTTTTAAAGAGCATGCTTTAATGCAGTTTTGAAAATTTCTATTAAAGCGTATTGCTCCCACTGAATTTGTTAAAATGATTCTCTTTTAAAATTTCAAACTAATTTATCACAGTATACATTTAATTTTTCGGCAACTACTAAAAATATATGATTAACTTTGAACAGACCAAGCCCTTTTAAAAGGAAAAACCGTTTTTTCACACATACAAAATTTTTTTCAAACCCATTAGAAATTTGGAAATCGTGTGGCATGTACACATCGATTGACTAACATGCTTGAATATAGAAAATTTGTACTAAAGTGCATTTCTTCCCAAATGTACTTGAAAAAAATAAGTTTTCATTTTAGATTTTCCTAAAAAATTAAATTTTCTCTAAACCAAATATTCAGTTAAATATAAGATTTAAAGCACATCAACAACGAACAGTACCTGTTTTCTTATAAGTAGATAGACCTCCCAAATCCTTTTTATTAGTTCTTAAGTTATAAGAGAACCATTAAAAATTTTCAAAAATTCATCGGCTGTTTAAAGTTAACACGTATGAAGAATTACAGTAAAAATTACATATTAAATCTGTTGCAGAACATTCATAATTACTTTGATATCAAAATTCCAATATCCTCAAAATTTCCATTCGTCTATAGTTTACTTGATACACATCCACTGGCTTACATTGAGGTTTTTTAAAGTGTGACAAATCTAATTGATTTTCTCCATTTGAAAATTATTTTTGGTCCAAAATCCGATAACAAAATTGCTAAATATTTTCCAAATAACTTCAATTGCAAGCAATAAAATGTCAATTTATCAGTAAATATCCATAATTAATATTTTTTATTGATATTAAGCACCAATGTAATATTAGAAATCTGAAGTTTATCGCCAAAAGTTTGGCTTGATAGAAATCAGTTAAAATTAGAAATCTCAGCAAAATCATTGTTGATCAAAATTTAATTATTTAACTGGAAGACAAATGTCTGCATTGTACTTCTTATAAGCAACACACCTGCCTTTATTAAAAGCTAATAAACTTGCATTACATTCAATAGAAGGTATGAATTTTATTTGTGGAAGATTTAATACAGTCTGAACTCCATGTAGATTATGGAATTGTGAGATTGCTTTAGCAATTCATTATCTTATTTATTAATAATGGTAGTACTAGATAAGAGTGTTATGCATACATTGCACACTACAATACATTTTTGATCAAATAAGTGAATTATTTAATAATGGAAAAACTCAATTATAAACAAATTAGCAAACAACAACTTAGAACACATATTAATAAAACATGAAGTTTGTGTGATATTTTGTTTGATTAACCTTCACTATATATCTATATATATGCATACATATATTATTTCAGGCGTGATTTTAAGGAGATGTCACCCTGTTTCATAAGATAAAAACAATTTTTCAGAGTGTTTTTTGCTTTCACTTGAAAAAAACACATGTCCTCTTTTGCATAAATACATGACATTAAAGTCTTGTGAAGAACCTCATAAATTATACACTTCTTGCAACATATTAATAGATGCTCAATAACCGCCAAATAAATAATGGTTTTTTAATACTTCTGGAAAAAATTGAATCGCTCTCGGTTCAATTTNATATATATATATATATATATAAGCTCTAGATGGTATGGGATTTGCATCTTTCTCCTTTTTTGATGGAAATCCACAATAATTCATTTTATCTATAAAAATTTGCATTGCACCTTTAGAATAAGGGTCTAATTGCTTATGTATAAGTTTCAAATGTTTTCAAGGAAGTGTCTTTAGACCGGTATGCATGTATTTATATATATACATATATATATATATATACTGTATATATATATATGTATATATACATACATATGTGCATACACATATATACATGCAGCATGCATATAGATAGATAGATAGATAGATAGATAGATAGATAGATAGATAGATAGATAGATTGTATTTATTATGCACAGTGACCAAATTTTCATTTTATCCAAAACTGTTTCACCTTTGTTAACAAACAATTTTATTTTTCTAAGAAAGTTGTTTTGAGCACTAGAAAATTAGTATTTTTAAAATTCTTGATCAAAGCAAATATTTAAAAATCATTTTGGGAATGATTGAATTTATTAATCCTTGCTTATTACAAACAAGTGCAGAATGTAATCCTAATAAAAACACACTGCTAATTGCTGCAAAAATTTTATTCCCGCAGCTATCAGCATGCCTTAATGAATTTGTTTGTCAGCTAATTGAATATTAGAGTAACTACTTTCAGTAGAATGCTTCTGATTGCTTAACTGATAAAATGTACAGCTATATCTCTATGTCAATATTATTTTGGCTCTCTGAAACTATCTCAAATGAAGTAATATGAATAATCAATAAAAATTCTTTGTAGAAATTTCATTAATAATGCCGACATTAAACTGCTTTGATCGAGTCTAAGGCAAATGAAGCAATAAAGTGGTATATAGAAAACCAAACATTGAAATAATATTTAGTACTTTGTGTAGTTAATCGTCATTTTTTCTGAACCATGATCAAAGTAAGAACAGCCATCACCACGCAGAAGTGTATTTCCAAGAAGATCCCATGTTAAATATTTAACACTAACTATATATACATGCATATTATATTGTGCTTAATATTTAAAAATTGATATATTTTTATGGAAATGATTACATTAGATCTTATTCTGTCAGAAGACAAATCATTTCTTCAAATTCACATTTTTTAAATTTCAGATGTAAAATAGTTGGTTTTGAGTAGCTTGATTCTAGTAATTAGGATTAATCTTCATTATGCCCACTTCATATTGTCTCTAAGCTTCAATAAGCTCTAATTCCCACATTCCAAAGGATGAATGAAGGGTTTGAGCTTCAAAATCTTAATTTCTAAGATTAGGCTTAGGCCTGCGATTACGATTGATAATTTGGTTGGATCATATATATCAAACAGACTTACAAATTTGTCCTGAAATTGCACTAATTCTTACATCAAAACTAATGTCCTAGCAAAAAGTCTAGTACAATCATTGTTCTTTGAGGAATGGTGAGGAGGATCTAAGGCCAAATATCTTATTAATGAGGTATTGAAGAGCACTTAAAAGACGGCAAATTTAATTTCACAGGGATTCAAATTGCAAAGTTGGTGTTGAGTTTCAGTAATAATGTTCATTATCCTGCACATAGACTAAGTCCTTCGAGGAATCTATAATTTTTAGTAATTGATAAAATGCCATTTTTTATTGAATAATATTAATTGGAAACAATTTGGAATCCACTCATCATTTGAGAGTGAGGTACGTTTATCACATTAGTAAGGATTGGGATTTAATTGAATAAGGCTGTATTGCAGTAACGCAATTTTAGAATTATTGTTTTTCCATCCACATTAAATAATTGAATCCAAATACAATTAATAAAAAATCTAGTCTGAAGATTTGGTTGATAGGACACATGATAAAATATCGTTATCTACCTTAGAAATCGTGTGCGTGCTTACAAGTTGGAGTATTGTGTTACATACAAAGCAAAGAGAGCAGAGAAAATACCCTGCTGTAGTTAATTTTTATCAATTTTATTTAATAGCTAACGTTATTAACTCGATTTCAATAATTAATCATGTACAAAATTTATTTGGAATTACCAGTTTTTTGGTTCCTTAGCATCGTAAAATATATTTAAAAAAATATTTTTTATGATGATTAAATTATCAAAGTTTTTACATTACAATGCTGAGTGTGATGAAGGAAGTTTGTATTTGCTTAAGTCAATTACAGATTAGATACCATAATTGAATTCTGAAATGGTAAGCTTCTATTTCTTTGAGTGCCTTAAACTTATAAGAAATATAATTTTAATTGTCACAGTGGTCGTATTTAAATTCTGCCAAACAGTTCTTCATTTCTCAAAGACATTTTAAAGAAAATCTAAAGTCATTTAGGGATTTGCATTTAGGCTTCCTTGAAAGTTTCCGAATATAATTTCATGCTTTCTTCTCACAAATTCAGCACCAATCAATTTGGTAAATATAATTAAAAAGTTACGCCGCCAATGGCTCCACAAAGAATTGCGAAAAATTTCATGAGGGAATTTTATATGGAAAGCAATATTCATGTTGGAAATATAGCCTCAAGCGAAGCCAAATAAATTATAAGGAACGACTTATATATATTAAAAAGTGAAATTTTAATATTATGAAATGAATGGTAGAAGTAGATAAGCGTCTACGTCTCAAAATTTTTCTTTTTCGAAAACCAATTTATTAATTACAATAATTTTTGTAAATATTTTTGTGATAATTTTCAAAGTGCTCAAGAAAGTATTGCTTAAAGCTATCCTGTAGAAAATTTAATGTAATTAACAGTTTATGATATACCGCATACTTTATGGCAATTTAAAGGTCACTTAGAAATTTGTGATATATATATATATATATATATATATATATA
>CABFPE010000458.1:303222-316155 GCA_900660155.1 Hofstenia miamia
TATATATATATATATATATGATTTCATCTCATCTTAAGACAATCTAAATTAGAGAAATATGATCAAAACTACGTAATCATGATCTTGAGCACTGCCTAATAATCTAATTGCTTTTAGAGAAAAATCTCTTTGCACTTTATGCAACCGGTATAATAAATTATTCTAAACTATTGATTAAATTAGTTTAAATTCACATCAAACTTATATTGCTAAAATTGTTAATATTGTATTACAGCACTTGACTTTAGAATTAGAAGAACGCATCTGTTATTCATAATATGGGATGAATGTGATAGACAATCATGGTTTTCTTTTCAATAGGGTTATTCAGAAGTAACACTACAAGTTTGAATTAAAAATTCTGCGTATTGGTTAACAACAACAATTGAACAAAGATTGGAAATGGTAAAACATAGAAGCGGGTTAATTTAGAAATTATTTTAAAATTAGTTAAAATATACAAGACGCTCTTGTATTTCTTTAATTAAATTTATTAAATTGAACAAATCAAAAAATAATTCAATTGCTCGCAGTTATTTGTTACTAAAACTACACTCTGTGAATCTCAGTTCTCTAAATATGAACGCTGGCAAGACCAGAGCCCAATTTTTTTTTGTATTTTGAACAAAATAAAATTTGAATAACCTTTAGGTGGCAGTATGTGGATTTTTCAATTCACTTTTTTTAATAATTATAATTAAATTAATTAAAGCGCTTAGTACATTTGATATAATTTAAAGTAATTTCTAAATTAATCCGATTGTATATTATGCCATTTTCTGTCTTTGTTCAATTGTCAATAAGCAGAATTTATAATTCAAAGTTGTAAAAATTCTGAATAACCCTGTATTTTGAGCGCTAGTGTTCTTTAACATACTTTTGAACTTAGTTAAATATTTACTACTATAATTTCCCGCAAAAAAGTTTTTACTGCCATAACTTTTGACAGAATTTATAATTGTTTATATTTCATATAGAAAGAAGTATTTTCAAAGTGAACTTTTGCGTTTTTGCTAGTTTCACACAAACATTCATAAATGCAACATAATTTTTACTAAATAAAATACTTGTATATATATATATATATATATATATATATATATAACTAAATAAAATACTTGTATATATATATATATATAGATATATATATATATATAATACCAATGCATTCAGCATGGTTGCCATCACAAAACATTGTGGAGTCAGTTGCATATAGAAATTTTTATTTCGGACAAAATATTTTTAGTAATTTTTTAAAGTGAATTTCTCATAAACCTTAATTATCGCGCTCAAATAGGACCTGACTTATTGAACAATTGTATTATGTTCATTGCGCAAAAACTATTTCTGCAAAATTGAAATTTTTGTAGTGTTGTTGTTTTAACACCACATAGAAGTGAATTGTGTTGGCGTGTATTGGACACTAACTATCCAGAAGTCAGGATCATATAGCTAATTGGACGATCTAATACAAAGCAATTTTCTTAGAGCTAAATTAAGTTGTATTTTTCAGTATTATTGTCCTACAAAATGACGTCAGATTGCAAGACATGTCAGCAATGAAAAACACCTGCTCATAATATTTTGCTCATTATCTTGTTAAAAAGATAAACATCTGTGAGCAATCTGTTCAAATTCTTTTGTGCTATGTAGTAAAAAATGACTGAAAATGTTATAATAAAGAGAAATTTAAACCTAAGAGAATCCTACTTGAATTTAATGAAGTTCCACGACAACCTAATATTTTGTTGAATATCTTTGGATAATAAACTTCAAAATACATCAAGAAAGATATAGGTAAAAATTGTCTTTTAAATATCTATCTAGTTCTAATACACTTGAAATATTTGTAGATAGACTTTTACTAGTTCTTAATATCAAAATTTATAAAAATTGGTTTGTATTTTTTGTAAAGTTTAATGCTAGAAATAGTTTTTCAAAAACTTCTATGAGAAATATTGTCATAATTTAAATTTGCTCTACACATTTGAACCTTGAATATTGTAGAAATATATGTACTTATTAGCCAATTTTTATGTATCTCGTTGGAACGTGGTCTCTCATGATGTAGAATATAAACAGGGACATTTGTGAAAATGAGTTCTTAAATTAATCTTTTAAAACAAAAATTATTAAATTTTTATAATGAAAATTTTTTTATCAAAACATCACTTCGTCTCAATTTTAACACAATCTAAGCCATATAGCATGATCTCAACATATCTTGTCTAATAAAATTTTAGGATTAGTTACCATTATTACGTAGATGACGGCAACGCCTTGATCCGAACTGTAGATTTTTATAAGTATAACAGGTTACAAACTTCACAATATTTCAGATGATCAAATGTAACTGAACATCTACTAAATAACGTTGAAATTTAAATAAATTGTACTCGTGTTTATTTGACTTTCTCACTTACATTACTCAATTCGAAAAATGCAGTTAGTGTTATGCATTGTAATATTACAAAACGCTTTAAACAATTTAAAATATTTCTAAAATATGTAACTAGAATTTCACTTCTAAAAGCACTATGTATTTCTTAGGGCAATTCCATGGATTTTTCATTGATTTAAACATTAAGGTATTTTTAAAATTTGCAAAATACTTTGCTTGGCTAAAGAATGCCATTGAAAAATAGGGTTAGACAAATCTGTACTCCTAAATAATTCACAAGGGGAACTCTAATTTTGAGTACTAATAATTTTACGTTATATTTTGACCAAAATTTAATTTCTCAACAAATATAATTCAACACCCGAAACTAATATAACATTAACGAGGAGGCTGGATTCCCAATCGCAATAACAAGGTGGGTTGCCCTCCCCGAAAACCCTTCGAGTACACCCCTGGGATTAAGTCACTTTAATTGTCAAAGACTAGGATCAATTCTTATTACCGCTAAACCATTGTACACTGCCAACTGAAAAAGCAACTTAAATTATATCAAACAATTTAATATTTAATGGTCAATTTCCAGTAATTTCATGCCAATTTGAATGAAACATTTCCAATATTATGCATTGAAAAATCAAATCAAATCAATTTCAAATTCCAAGCACACTTTGAAAATGCTTACAAGAATTTGATTTTCAGCTTCAAGTTTTGTATTCAAGAATTCCTTAGGGAACACACATCTCTCTCTCTCTCTCGATATATATATACTATCCAATTTATGGGAATCTGATTTTCACAAAGGAAGATAAAAATTGGATAGTTTCAAATTAGTTTATGAATTTTTCGTACATAAAATTACTATGTTATTATGAACAATTCTTTCGCATTATAATGCTATTTGAGGTGTTTGAATTTTTGTACAATACTTAATTAGTATGTCCTAAGGACAAGATTTCTGAAACGATTTCAATTCAAGAATTGTAATAAATTATGACTACCACTTTGGCACCAAAATTTCTTGATAATTGATAACAAAATTTCCATAAATGTTATGTTATTTTACTGCAAACAATTACACTGCAGAATAAACTGCAAAAATAACGTCATGTAAGCCAATTAATATTCCGAAGTCTACATTTCGATTTGAAGATATATACTAAAGATACAAGGAAACGTTAAAAAGTCAACTTAATTAAGGTATATTCAACTGTCACCTATTGCATTTTATACTCAAATAAATACACTAATTTTTTTCTTTTCGAATTAAAGACGCTGGAAGTAATTTTTCAAGCCATTTTTACTGTTTTGGTTGACTTTTATGTAAAGGTTTCATAGCTATTACGAAGCACAAAATCCACAAAATGTATTTATTTTCTTCAACAACAAAGTAAGTCGAGAAGTTAATCCATTAACTCTGAACCCACCAAACTGCTCCTTATCATACAAGGTTGATTATTGTACTCCTTATGCTGCTGCAGGTGTATCTGCTACAGATTTGCAGCGCTGTTTCGTCAAGTTAGAATCTCTTGTTGCCGCTGCTCGACATTGATCACTTTCTTGCTTATGATGGCTAGTACATGAAGCCGGAAGATTCACATATATCTACTACGTCTACGTACGTTTCTCACACTTGGAAAATTCTGAGATACGGCAATGTGCTTTACTTGAGATTATATATAAGCTCTAAAATTTCTTCTAGGAACTTGTATATTATAAGTAACAAAATAATGAATATAGAAGTAGTATTGATGGACTTGGCCGCAAATTCCTACGTAGTTGATAAAACCGTTTTCTATCGAATTTTCAAACCCTATCAGAAAACATGTATTTTTACGGATTTAAGAAATATTGGTTAAAATACATTGGTTAAGACACTCTATTTAAACAGAAATTATCGAAAATATCTAATTTTTACAAAATTTAATACCTAAAAGAGCCTTGTTGAAAAATAATACACAAAATGTTTGAATTTCGTTTTACCAACATCAAACACTGTAAAAAATTGCAAAATTTAAAAATTAGGCTACACATAATAATAATAATAATAATAATAATAATAATGATAATAATAATAATAATGGATTTTACCTTTAAAGGGCATAAAAATACAAACACAATATTAAACAAAATAATGAGAATACTAGAGAAAGAAGGTTTTTTGTGAAAATTGTAGAATGCAAGGAGACTAAATTTACTTAAGGTTCCAGGAGAAAGCAAAGAGTTTTAAAGAAAATTTAGGACATTTGATTTAAAGTTAAAAGAGCGTGGCCAAAGATCAATATCTATATTTTGAAATATGAAATTTGCCAAGGGAATAATTACAAAAAAAGTAGTTATGGGATGATTTTTGGATGAACAAGAATTAAAGGAGCTTGAGAAAAATGAGAGACATTCATTAGTATCAAAGCCATAGCTTCCAATAAGTAATTTGTTAAGAAAAATAAGATCAAGATATTTCAAGCAACGATTTATTAGAAGAGGCATGGTTTGAAAAAGAACAATTTCAAATGAAGAATTTGAAGAGAAGACTCAACGAAGAGCACGATGTAGTATACGATCAATTTTTAAGGTAGAAGAATCAAGATATCAGCACTGTGAAGCATAGCTTAGAAATGACAAGCAGTATGTTTTAAAAAGCAAGCATTTGTTGGAATAGTCAGTAGAGTGGGTATTACAGATTTCAGATAAAACAAAGAAGAAAAGAACATTTCAATTTTTTAAAAAATATGCGATTTCTAGGAAAAATTTTTAGAAATGACTATTCCTAAGACAGTTACTTCACGTTTAAAAGGAATTGAAAAGGTAAATAATGTAATAATAGGAGGTCTAGCACCACGTGTAGAGCAAAAGAAGAGACTTATTGAAAGAAATATGATTATCAATAGACCATTGTAGTGAATTGTATATATATATATATATATATATATATATAAATATATATATATATATATATATATATATATATATAGATAGATAGATAGATAGATAGATAGCAAATTCATAATCTTCAATTCACTCATTAGCCACTAAATTATGTTTTGAGGAACTAAGACTTTGTTTATGATATTTACATAGCAAATATGAAGCTTCTTTACCAATTGAATTAATAATTAGATTACAGATAATCTGAACTTACCTTTAAACAAAAGCAGTTTAAAAACCAGAATGAAGACAGTTGGTAGTTAATTTAAAAATTTAAAGTCTACGCAATGGAATTCGAATTCAAATCAGAAGAGTAGGCGTTAATTTCTTCCCTAACGGAATAATTTAATAAATATAAGAGTTATCACTAGCAAAGAATTCTAACTAATTAGACAATACAATAAGAGCTTTTTAGTTTCCAGAATCCAACAATCCGCAAATAAAGATTATTAGTTACAAGGACTGTCATAGAAACGGCCATTTTCATATTTATTTGAAAAAATCCTTCAACTACCCAAACAAATTATGTATTTTTGGATATTTTTCATCATCCTATAATATTTTAGAAAACTGTTATTTTTAAAGATGTGTTCAATCTGAAAACACAACGTAATAGAGGAAAGTCTCCTCATAATGTCACTCTTAATGCACGACCCGGATCTGGCTCATCTAGACGTGCCATCGACCCCACGAACTCTGACTGCGCAAAGGCTCGGAATATCTTTGCACTTATTAAGAAACAGTCAAAGTTCCTTTTTGCTTCCATGGGCTCAACACTTTATAAATACATGAACATTCGGTATGGAGAGTAATTTAATTCAAAGAAAAATTGTTAATTTTTTCAACTACTTCATCCATAGCATTACGCTTTAATAGACATTTTCAACATTGCATTAAAGCATGCTCTGCAATAGATCTGCCCTAATTTCACCATAGGCTTAGAGAAAATTCCTTATAAATGTGGAAAAAATTTGTCCTTTAAAATGAACGCCATTCGGTTTAAGGTTTACTTGCACTAAAGTTACTGTATAATTTAAATTGTGTATAAAGAATTCATCTTGAAATTCCTAGAAACTACTTACATTTGTTTAGGTAATTCTTATTGAAGCAGACAAAGTTTTTTGCAATGTTGCTAAGAAATTGGAGAACTTGGCAAATTGCTTATGCGTAAGATGATGACGCAAAAAATTCCGTCAATCACTACACGCTTAATGTGTCCTTTTAGAAACTAATTACATCTACTACTTTGATTGATTATACGATTTGCATATATTTGCCAAACACGTTTACTTAATTTATTACTCAAAAATGGTTGTAGTTGTATTTTAGTGGGTAATTTAACCCCGAAACTTGGTAAATTTAACAAATAAATTGATATTTGTAATCAATATATCATACTCAAATACAGAGACATTCGCAGCAAATTTTTAGATAGTCACAGAAATGACCAAATGTTTCCCGAATCTTCTTTAGACTACAGTGGCAATGAAAAATTAGGCATTGATTTTTGCTATTTAAGCAGCAGAATTTTGAATTTTTTATATTAGTTCGTGAGTTATGTCCGCTCAATTATATTTTGAAGAAATTATCATAGGTAGGAAATTCTAGGAATCTTAGGATTATACCAAATATAAAGTTTTGTTTCAAAATTTGGCATGGGATATAAACAACTAACTCTTTTTTTATGGGTATTGTAGGCAAGAATTTACTTGATTGGAGGCGGTGATGCCCCTTCTAAACACACCTATTGTCTAACCTACGATTTCCCCATGGGCTTTTAAATAAAGTGGTATCTATAGGACGTTATATTAATTAGTAACGTCAAATGCATTAATAATAGCAGGAAACATATGGATGATAACTTACGAATGTAATGAAGGTTCTTATTGCGTTAAACCTAAAAAATATAGGATATATATATATAACCCATGGTGGGGAGGTTTATTACCTGGTTTCATCCCTGGTTGAATACCTTTGCACATTAGCTGATGCAATTAGACTTCATCTTGTACAATGTAGAAAATATCATACCGGAAAAACTGCTTTCCGATTTTCTCATTGTTGAACTTTTAGCAATAGCAAAATTATGAAAAAATTCATTAACCTGCTTGTCATATTGCAGACATTTACTAGTTAAAGCATTTTTAATTAATATATTTGCCCTTTTTTATAAAGGTTTAGAAGTTTGAATGAAAGAATAACATGCTTACGAGTGGCAAGTTGTTAATTTGTAGCATCACTAAAATAACTGAAAATACAAAATAAAACTGAAAAAGTTTTTGCAATTAATTGTTCCTGTATTATGACTACTTCTATTTAGAATATATATTTTTAGGAAATTGCTTAGGAACTAACTATTATATATATATTACAATTTAAAATAGCACTAATTTAGTGATAACTACCGGGTCAACTGAATATATACGTATTCAGTGGGCCCTGTAATTGCCAATTATGAAGTATAATAAACGTGTATTTAAAATTTAACGAAAAGATTTTGGTTAAAACTTGCTATAGTTTTCTAAAATAGAAAATTCAAAACACTGATTAATTTTAGTCATGCTTCAACAGCTTAGTTGATTTGACAAACTTTTTGGCACATTAGAGTTGATCGAAAATGAAAAATTAATGGAATTTATTAATATTCGTGACCTTTAAATCTCAGGTTAGCGCTCAAATTCGGTAAGAACGGCAAGGGTAGAGAAAGTTTCAGGAACCATTGATATTCCACTAGTCCTCTTTTTATTGTAACCAATAAAAAATTAAATTTTATACTTCATTCTATTTTTTTCATATTACAATTTATACACAGAATTCTCACATTCCACGTCGTAAATAGAAATTTTTCTGTGTTTATGTCGATTGCAAAGCTGAGCGTGACTGTACAATAATGGATAATATCTTGCAACATATCAAAAAATCCTTAATATAAATTGTCGTGCTAACAAGGCTAATATAAAGCCGCGAGTTAACCTAGTATAGGCAGCAATTAAATCCATTTGTATCATAAATGTGAAGTAGTGCACCTAACGTTAATTATATTTGCTATTACAAATAAAATTCATTTCTAATTTATTTAATTCTATAACAGAGGCTAAAGAACAGGGGTGGCTGGGAGGGATGGAGCCCCCTTCCAATAACTTTCCTTGTTGGCACCAAATCTTTATAGTTTTAAAAAAATTATTCTTTGAAATTGGAAAGACTTAAGCTCAAACCCTCCAATAATAATGTTGTCCCTTAGTTCCTGTTCTAGAATCAGTTTAGAATGACATATTTCTTAGAATTGCTTTTGCCAGTTCTGCTCATCACTCATTTTGAAAGCATTACAATTTCCAATATGGACAACAAATTGGAATGAATATTAGTCATAGGTGTAATATTTCTAAAGTAGCGAATTTGCAATGATGAACTCATTTAGTTAATTTCATTCTTACTACAAAAAATTTGCAAGGAATTTTGTTCCACTTACACAAATGATGATACTTAGCTCTACAGATGGCTTTTGTCTGACCAGATCAAAGGCAATTAAGGAGTTCTGAGCAATACACAGGCTTGTGCACTAAACAACTCGATGTGGTATTTAGGAAACACTGAGAAATTTCATTAAAATCGTTGTTTGATTATTTAAATATAGTTAAAATCTTAAAGATTATAGGCTTTGAAGATTTTGAACTGATATTGTACACAAGCTATATAGTATGACTTAGCACTGGCTATATAATAAATAATGTGTCCCATATATGAGAAAGTTTTATAACTATTTTTTAGTTACTAAATGTTTAAGGAAATCTTGATGAATATAACTTTTAATATCAATATAAAAAGGAAATTCATTATGGATTTCTGATGGTTAAGGAAATAAGAGTCTTCCTATGTACACTAACTGTCAATAACTTTTTGATATGCATGCGACACTGTTCTTAACTAAATGATTTAAATAAAGTTATATGAAGCAAACAGATAGAATTCGACATTTTAATTTAGATACATAAAATAATGATAAATTATGTTTATTAATATTCATGGCTTACAATTCGTTTGCACTATTTATATGTGCTAAATATATTTGGAATTAGTTATTTATATATATATATATATATAATATATATATATATATATAGATATAGATATATATATACATAATAACGGTTTTATTTCCTGTACATATACATAAAATGAAAATAGGAAAAAACTACAATTTAAAACTATATAGCTACAAGCTTAAAGTTTTCATTGCTTAGAAACTTGCAAGCCTGAAGGATAAAAGTCTTTCTATACAATCCGTTGTATATTCTTGTTAACTTAATTTTTCTGCGAGAGCTGAAGGACGGAGTTAACATTCCGTTCATTGGGTGGCGTTCATCACTTTGTATACGTTTAATTGCTTTTCTAAGCATACCTTCGTAGCTTTGATTTATGTCGCATTTAAGTAGATCATAATCTAATTTGGACAATTTGGCAAATAGCCTGTTAGGTTTTGAGAGTTTGGTTCTTTGTTTTCTTGTAAGTCCAGGTGCACATGCTACTGAAAAATACAACATCTTCGTCTTGATGTATGCATTAAAGATTAACATAATCCTATCTCATATCGTAGGTTATGAAAGACAATTTTCTTGATATTGCTTTATATATATAATGAACTGATTAACTGATTTACACGTTGATTCCATTTCAACTTATCATTTTATATTATACCGAAATATTTCGTGGAGTTAGCCTAGAATACTTTTTTCGCCATCAATCTCAAGTGGTGCATTAGCAATATGTATGAGGGCTTCATTTCGAATGTTGTGATAGATGAAGCTTAATTCTGATTTAACAGGATTAAGCAACAAATTATTCTTCAATAAAATTTTAAATTTTGGCTCAACATGGTTTTTGTATGTTAAATAATTTTCATGACACCTCTTTGAAGAAATTTTAGCAACAATTGTAGTGCCATCTGAGTATTTGGAAATGTATATTTCCTCACTCTTTAATCCTGGGTTAAGGTTTGATATTTCATTTTGCTACAAACGCAAATAGAAGACCTGATAGTATTCCACCTTGTGGTACCCTAACGCAAACAGTTAGGAATTTCCATATTTTTCACATTGACTCCAGCTATCAATGTAGTTTTCTATCCAGAAACATAACCAGTTATCATGATAGGAGATTTTGTTAAGGAGGTAATTTTGTAATATGGTATTAAAGGCTGAAGAGTAATCTAGTGTAAGCATCCGGACACATATAGTTTCTTTGCAGTTTTTCATTCAAGCAATCAAATCAGCAGTGTGAAGCAGAGTATCCATTGTTGATCTGTTTCTTTGATATGAAAAAGGATTTGGATCTAAGAAACTTTCGTCTGATCATTAAAATAGTCCATGACAAAGCTGTCTAAACATCTTGCTGTTACTGACGTTACTGCGATTGGTCTGAATGGTTTTCTGGTGCACTATTTGTTGTGCTATTTGCAAGTTTTTTAAAGTTTCTTCACAGACAGTCCATTAACATAAAAAGGCACTTTTAAGTACACAAAGGGCACTTTTGATAAGCTAGTCACCCAGTGGCAGATACAGAAATATTTTTTAGAGGGGGCCCAATGCAAAATAAAATGCTAAATAAGTAATTCGGTACTACGGCTGGTTAAAAATTTATAAATTTTTTAAAATTCAAAACTATGCGTGACTTCATTATCATTTACAGATTCTAAAAATGCGAAAAAAAAATTTGTGCAACTTCTCAAGACCCAACAGAATTTTTTATAAATTTCAATTATTTCATTGTTTTTTCACGAAAATATGTACTAAATTGAATACAGTATACATTCCAAACTATATGATTTCAATGTTTTGATAAAATTCAAGAACAACAAAAATCCCAAAATGCAAAAATCTTGCTAAAATCAATGAAATTTCAAAATTATGAAAAATTGTGCTGGGTTTTGAGAAATCATAGAAGTGTTTCTTGTAATTTTGGAGAAGGAACGTGTTGGTGAAGTCCGCCAATATTATTAAATTTAAATACAAAAATGTGATGCATCCTATTGGGTACAAAAGAATTTGGTTTGTAATTTTTTGCACCACTTTAATGAACTATTATTTTTTAGAGTACATCTTATTATAGCAAAGTTTACAAAAAACCACCTTGGCGGAAAAACTTACTTAAAAACTCTCTTCGCATATAAATCTCCAGTTTCGGCTTGTTATATCTGCGCTGTTTTCTTTTGAGGAAGGTGCCACCAACAATCTATTGCTAAGAGTTGAGAGAGAGAAAGACATTCGGTGATAATTGAACTCAAGTTTATAATGACTTACTATGAGCTCGACTTGCATAGAATGAGAGTGATGACTAATATTGCAGCCAGAAATCACTCCTCAAGTTTACCGAGATAAGGGCTGCTGTGTACAACAAAGACTTTTCAACAAGCAATGTTTTTCCATGTAAACACATCTGTTACCATAAGGGATTCGTGCTGAAATTGCTGCTGAAGGTGCTGGTAGATTTCGAGAATATCTCCCATTAGAGCAGTAAGCCAAAGTTGCTGCTTACTATTCATTAGTCATTTTCCAAAAAAACCCTTAGGCGTAGCAAGCTTTTTGTTATTGTCTCCATTTTCACATAAGTATTCCCAAACCTTTAGTCAGCCTTTAATATTAACTAGCGTGACTTCAATTCGAGCTAGAAAGTGTTGTGCAAAGTGCACATCAAAATACCTTGGAAATGGCCTGGCATTTCCTCATACCGTAGAAATATGTTTGTTGCACTTTTAGAAAATCTAAAAAAGAGGCAATAATAATAATAATAATAATAATAATAATATGTATTCTTGTATAGCGCGGGCACTCTACAAAGACTCTGCCGCGCTCAGAGTTACAATGTTAAAATAAACAGCAGTGCAAATTAGGTTAAGTTAAGCGTAGGCTTGATTGAAGAGATAGGTCTTCAATTTTGACTTGAAGACCGTAGGGGATGTTAATTCTTTCAAGTAGTTAGGCAGATTGTTATAAATCCTGGGACCACAAACTGCAAATGCCTAATCAGTTGCAGCCAGACGTATTCTTGGTACAACATACAAAATATCATTGTCTGACCGCAGAGGTCGGTCATGAAGGACAGGAATAAGAAGCTCATTGAGGTAGTGAGGCGCACAACCATGAGTTGCCTTCCACACCAGTAAGGCGATCTTATACAAAATTCTTTCCTTGATTGGTAACCAATGNAAATTAGGTTAAGTTAAGCGTAGGCTTGATTGAAGAGATAGGTCTTCAATTTTGACTTGAAGACCGTAGGGGATGTTAATTCTTTCAAGTAGTTAGGCAGATTGTTATAAATCCTAGGACCACAAACTGCAAATGCCGAATCAGTTGCAGCCAGACGTATTCTTGGTACAACATACAAAATATCATTGTCTGACCGCAGAGGTCGGTCATGAAGGACAGGAATAAGAAGCTCATTGAGGTAGTGAGGCGCACAACCATGAGTTGCCTTCCACACCAGAAAGGCGATCTTATACAAAATTCTTTCCTTGATTGGTAACCAATGCAGTGAGATAAGGTGCGAAGTAACATGATCATGGAATCTTAATCGGAATATAATGCGGGCGCAACTGTTTTGAACCTTTCTGATGT
>CABFPE010000458.1:333222-354913 GCA_900660155.1 Hofstenia miamia
TTTACCAATGCTTGCGGCCACTGAGAAACATAGTTTCTTAGTCACCCTTAACAATGGCTGCATAGGGCTAGGTGAAACATGAAGTTATATTTAAGTGCATGAATTTAAATTAAAACATATCTGATTGTAATTAGAAAATTTGACTTGAATTTATATGGCTAACTGTACAAATTAGAAGTATTGCAATTATACAAATTTAATTTTCAAAAATATCTCAAGGATCCTCAATTTTAGAATTTTTGACTACATACTTGATGTCTTGCAGTAAAGAATTGGAAATCTCAAACAAAAATATCATTGATTTTTTTATGTTGGTGGAGATATTGAAAATGAAAATGATAATTCCAAGATAAAACAATTTATTTGCAAATGTGGTTATAAAAGGAAGCAGAATACTTCAAAAGGTTACACAAATTTGCTATCTCATATTTTTTCTGCGCATCCTAATTTCAAAAAAGTAATACAAGAAGCGGTGTCAACCAATTCTAATCAGCAAGGACAATTAATTCAAAAGAAATTAGATTGTTTTTTTGCAGCAAAAGAAAAAATCTATACAGTTGGTTGGAGTGGACTATAATCGACAACCATGTATTCACATTTTGTGAAAAATCCTTAGTAAGAAAGTATACCAATTTGAAACCAATTAGCGTTGAAACTATAAAGAAGTAAGCAAATTTTTGCTAATTTTAACAGTACTGCTTACAAAAACAATTACTTTATTAAGTTAAGCTTTATTGAGTTTCTTCTATTTAATTTCATCAAATTTACCCAATAGTATTGGCATACTTTTAGATGGTTGGTCTTGCAAATATACACACTATTTAGCCATGTTTGCGTGTTTCTCGATAAACCAGCAGGGTTGCTATCCACTCCTTTCATTTTCACCTTTATCAGATGAGGCAGATCTTGGGGCGGAAAGCCATATCTCATCCATCTCGGAAGTTTTAAATATTTTTGATAAATTGCTTAGCAACGTCAAATATTTAATTGGTGATAATTGTAGTTTAAATAGAAAGATTTCAAAGGACATGGGAATACCCTTCATTGGTTGTGCAAGTCATAGATTAAATTTAGCTGCTGCCAATGTACATTAACATAAACAACAGAATTTTCAAGTCAAATATATAATACAAAAGTTTGCTATGTTTATTTTTGTAATAATCATTACCTCATTCCAAAGCCTTAATACTTTTAATCCATATTTTAACTCATATTTTAAAGTAATTTAATCTCTTTCACAATCATAAGCTTAAACTTCCAATCATTTAGCTAGCATTAGATAAGTATATTATATTTAGAAACTAAATTAGAAACCCGTTTCTTTACACTCTGTTTTATAGCAAATTTAAAAAATTTTACTAAATGGTTTTTTGTTCTAATAATACAAGATTATTCAAAATTATAAAGATGTCATTTCTAAAATTTTGGGAATTATAAAAGAGCTATCAACAATAAAGGGTTCTGCAAGGCTTCGAAAATATTCATCTCTTAATCCTATAAATAAAAATGATACACGATGGGGATCTACTTTCGCTAGAAATGTATATCATTTTGCTTCCAATTATGATGAATAAATTTCTATTCTTCTTTCGCCAGGTGAGAATACAAAGGTCCGTAGTCTTTTGACTATATTAAAGGAATTTCAATCAGTTTCCTTCGCATTCCAAAAAGAAGGTACATCTATGTTAGATGTAAGGTTGTTATTTGATAGTTTGATTGCTGAATATACTAGATATGACATTGGAACATACTTGTCCAAAAATGCTGCAATCATTGAGTCGCATGATTTGAAAATGCCTTGTGTAAAATCATTGATAATAAAATCGAACAGTTGTCCACAGAAGAACTTGCTATTTTTTTAAATGTAATGACACTAGCAACAACTCGGATTGTGAATCAGATGAAAAGTTAATTTCTTTTGCTGAAAGAGCATTGAAAAACGAAAATTAATGGAATGCAAGAGCTATCCAAATTTATCTTACATTCCATCCACTTCAAATATTTTGGAACGGATTTTTAGCACAGCTAAATATGTAGTTATGGATCACAGATTGAGCTTAGAACCTACATCATTGGAAGAAACAATGTTTCTAAAGTCTAATAAATCTTTGTGGGATATCGATACCACTCATGAAATCATTCAAGAAAATAGTCTTCGGCTGATGCAATTTTAGAACTTTTTGAAATTTTTGTATTTGCATTTTAATAAATTGTTATTGCTAAATGTATCATATGCTGCTACATATTGTTTAACATTCTCATTCACCATATTTTACATAATGGCATAATATATGGAAGAAATTTAGAATATGGCCATTATGGATGGCGAAAAAATTTTGAATTGGCCATACCATAAACGGCACCCCTGCGCTACACTAAGGTGGTATAAATATGTACCAGCTAGGGAGCGGCGGTATGAAGATGTTGGGAGGGGGTTAGGGTTCGGTAACACTCAAAATCCGCGGTATCAGTATTGGCATGACTATGAAATATCAATATTATATTTGGCTTTATTTACCTAAAGATTAAAAATTTTCTTAATATTATTTACTTCAACGTTTAAAACTATTTGGGTCTGAATTGTTTATAGGTATTTATATCAACACTATACATAGTTAAAATAAAAGATTAAACTGAAAAAATCAATTTTTGTAGTTGTAGTATACCATGGCTATCAATTATATGACATTTTCGGAGTTCCTATGAAAAACGGAGTTGTTTAGTAAAGATTGATTTTATTGACTTATGATAGCCCCAGTAACTACAAATATGCATGAATTTTATTGAACATTACTTTCTGACAAAAAATGGAATTTTTAGCTTGATCGTAAAGCAATGTTTAATAGCAAATGCAAGTGGCAAGTGCAACCTTAGGCCACGGTTAGACTAGTGATTGTTAAAAAGCATTACAAGAATTGTAGCACAAATTGTTGTACCCCTCTAACAGCAAAACAGAATGACGTATTCAATTACGTGGTAATAAAATGTACTTGAAATGGATATTGTTTTCTTTCTTAAATGCGTTTTTGGGCCTCCAGCATTTAAAAATCAACTATAGATTAAACTTACGGATGAATTTAGCCGAGCATCTATTATACAAATTGCCGGAAAAAATTGTCTTGATCCTCTTCAATATTATATAATNTAATAAAATGTACTTGAAATGGATATTGTTTTCTTTCTTAAATGCGTTTTTGGGCCTCCAGCATTTAAAAATCAACTATAGATTAAACTTACGGATAAATTTAGCCGAGCATCCATTATACAAATTGCCGGAAAAAATTTGTCTTGATCCTCTTCAATATTATATAATTTAAGGTATTTCCCTTGTTCGCACGACTTAACTTACCTCTTAAATTCATTAAATGCAAAATTGACACTAGAAATTCAAATGATATAGATACGATCTTTACATTAATTTATACTATTAGCATTAACCAATTAGAATTGATGATGTATTTGAACATTCGCGTGTTGGCATTTTCATGAAATTATATTCAATTGCATCTATTTCATTTTTCCCTTTATAAATTGACATATGGGATAAAATTTTTTGCAAAATTTTGACACCTGAACAACTATGGCTACAAACAAATTTTTTTTGCATTGCATAGTAAACAAATAGCATTTCAACAATTGATGATGAGCTAGTTAATCTATTAATTTTAAGATATATAAATTGTAAAAAACCTCTTTCACTTACAGTTATGCATAGTGTATAATCTACGCCGTACTTTGACTAGTTATTTGATGACGTCACATGGCACTGTTTAAATTTCTTGTAATGTGATCTGTCACATCTGAGAGAATTGCACGTTTAACTACCCGAGATAATTAGCGATGTACTTACGAAATTTCTGTTTGTCGGCATTATTCTTTTTATAGGTCGTTGACAACCACATGGTATTATTGCTACATGTATATTCTTGAACCGTACTTTGAACAACTAAACTTCGAACCGTTTTAAGCCATTAACCAATCAGGTATTACAAGCCGAAACCAAACCGAACTGTTTGTAAACTAAGCCGCTTGTAACTCTTGTATGCAGTAAAATATAAAATAATACTCAGGGCATTACAGGTAAACTGTATTTTGAAAATAAATGATGTTCAACAAGATGAAAATGGAAGTTTTCTGTTAGTTGTTTTCAACAGCAATTCTTAAATTTAACATTAAAATATTGAAAATTTTAACGAAAAAGTAATTTTAAGTTATCGAATGAAACAATTTTTTTAATAGCAGCGATTTTTTAACCGTTCAATTTGGCATGAAGTGCAAAATGACAAGATATACATGTCAAGTTTTATGATATTATTTTAGAGTTTTTTTAACAAGACATAAGCTTCAAATTTTACCAAATCTAACAAAATCACACTACATGCACTTATGTTATATTTATTTAATAACATCGAAAACATCGAACTCCAAATTCTCTGCATCTTGAAATTAAATTGTCCCTTCTTTTTTGACCATTCTACTTCTACGACTATGAATGTTCTAATACATGTAGTTATTTAGAGCAATCAGTATGTACCGTCTACAATATTTCGTTTAGGAGATAAATGCTGTAACCTGTCAAAATATAGATAAATATGTTCCCAATTTGAGGTCAATAACACTAATATGTCAATTGTAACACCAATTTGTCCACATTTTCAATTTTGATAATTTCCTGATTTGAACCCATCAATGGTGTGCTCGTGCCCGCTAGCCCGATCTGCATTGTGCCCGAAATCCGCCCGTCCACTTAATATATATATGAGTGACCTAAATTGAATCTGATTTCTAACAAAAGCCTTAGACTTTTAAAAAAGACATTCGATTAAAATGTTTAAAGTATCCTATATTTGTAGTCGATTGCAAGTACATCTAGAAGAAAATTTTGAAGGAAACATCTGCAAAGCACAAATATTCAGACAAGCTTCTGGGACAATATTATGTCTATAAGACAACGGGCGGCCCGCGTCCGTCCGATGCCCGTGGGTAAGTAGGTAAGTGAGCTTAATTGCAATTGTGAAACTTTTTCAAAAATTTATTCATAGGAAAATGCAAATTTTGCAAAACCATTCAGTGTTCAGATAATAAATCGATTTGAGGCCATGGTAACAAATAACTTCAGCCACATTGCTTTGTGTCAAATCGCAGTCGCGTGAATTAATGATGAAAATGAAAAAGGCGATTTTATGTCATGAGGTGTTTTCGGATTTGATATATTTTCATTATTTACTAAATTATGAGCATTTAAATTATTGTAAGGAAACAATCACAAATTGTATAAAATTACTGGGATAATTAGGTATAATAAACATTTTAGCCAATATTCTTTTTAAAAGACATCGTGGTTCAAAATCTTTGAAATTGTATAATAAAGTTGACTATTATAATCTATAATGAAATATATCGTTTGCAGTTGTCATTTTGTATTATGAGCCGTAAGCCGTTGCAAGAATTACCTTTTATGAACTTACTTCATAAAATTATAACAGATTTTTCTCACGTTGGACTGCTATTGGCTTAAAGCCTGTTGCTTTTATGAGAAAGAATTTATCTGATTAGAGAAAGTATTTTAAATCACTCCCGAGAGAGAAATATTTTTCGTCTATAATTTTGTAACTACAAGTCCAATACAATGCACTATTGAGAAAGATCTTGTTATAATATAGTTACTTCTCGTGCTATATATATATATATTTAATTCAAGCGCAAGACGTCTTCAAAATCTCTAATTGTTTTAATTTATTTTGATTAATGATTTGTAATTTTTTTATTAACTGAATTAAACATTGATAATAGTACATGATTATGATGCTACAAAAAGCCCCCAAGCAGATGTAAAACAATTAAACAATTATTTTAAAAACATGCAACTAAAACTAAATATTGAAAAAACACAATTATAATCTTCTAATCTTCTCACCGAAGTCACAAAGAAACCTAATATGTTATATAGAACTAAATATAAATAATGAGCCAAGAAAGCAAAGAGAATCATTCAGCTACTTAGGAGTTGAGATAGATAATTAAAATTAAAACTTGAAGAATTTCTACTGAATAAGATTCAAAAAATGACTGCAGGCAATAGATATCTTTATCACTTACGCAATGCAATATTAAGCAATTATCATAAACAACTGATACATGCATCTGTTTGTCTCATTTTCAATATTGTTCGTTTCTGTTAAATGACCTAAATTCTAAACATCGTATCAAAGACATTTATCTGGGGTATAAAAACTCTAAGCTTTTCACAAAAGCATGATGAAGCATCAGTATATCGTAATAAATATAAAATATTATCTCCGTTCTACCAAATCATCTGCATATGCTATGCATTTTATTTAAACTCAAATCTCGTCAACCATCTCTTCTTTTCCTAAACGAGTACATTAAATTGAATGAGCGATCGCAAAAGTTTCTATGTTTAAATAAAATTTCTAATAATTTTCATCAAATATCAATAAAATTGTGGAATAATTTGGACTATGAAACGCGAATAGAATAGAATTACAAAAAGTTTAGCAAAAACTAAAGAAATCACTTCTAATAAAACAATAAACACTAGGAAACAGCAACAAACTTCATGCATTCAAAACATACATCCAATATTGAACACCTACACAAACATTCACACATGCATTGATTTGTATTATTATATACTATGATTTTTAGTTTTGTAGTTTCATATTTGTTTATATTTTATTTTATCTGTAAGTTTTTGGTAAGTAAATTGTTTTTCGACTCGTTTACCAACAATTAATGTTGTTTTGACTGACGATGGTTGTCTCAATAACATTTTCGTTGTTTTTTTCTATATATATATATATATATATATGCAAACTATATAACATTTAGTAGAGCTATCTAAGGTAAAAGAAATGAGCCTAGGTCTAATGGTATACAAATTTTCTTCAAGAAGTTTCAAAAAATTTAAAAAACTTATGTAACGTCTGCAAAATTCTGACAAATTTAGTAAATACGGAAACATTATATTTATGTTATAATAATCGGTTTGCAGCACTTTACAGATTAATAAATTCAGGTATTAATTGAATTACAAATGTATCATATTTAAGAGTAGAACAGCAACAATTAATTTAAGAAATTTCTTAGTGCCACATTGCATTTTAAATGAAGAGAAATTATGCGAAATCTTCAAGGCAAATTCTTTATGTTATCAAAGGAGAAATATTTTCCACCAAATTAAAGAAATTACTTGGCTTAACTAAATACATTTAATAATTAATGACATAAATTATTAATTGGCCGTATATTACAGATCGAATTAGTAATAGTCAAATCAAAGCATTCCAGGTCTTCCATTCACTAACTAACATTTCAGGTAGTAGCTGTAGAATAAATTCTGTTGTATTGAGCTTTCCTTGAATTACTATGCTGCCATACAAATTGGAGCGAATAAATCTGTTTTTCAAATCTTGTAATCAAATTAATATTGAAACATGTACCTTTAAATTACATAGCAAACCATCCATTATTAACTCAAATAATTAAATTATTTGAATCATATATGCATTATTTAAAATACATAAAATTTAATTTTTTCATAAAATTTTTATTCAAATAACTGAATTAATTTCCGACAACTAAACCGTTTGCGATTTCTCACTAAATTTACCAAGATATCGAATACAAAGCCTCAAAAACCTCTTTTACTATTTGTTAACTGTCAAAATTCATAGGTACTTATTAGTTTACATTAGATCAATCTTCTTGAAATATATTTTGTGAATTTTGACAGATAGCTTTGTTTAAATTTTAATTTGTGCTATAATGAGCTCGTAAAATTGCTTTTCCTTTTTATTTTTGTATAATGATGTGATTTATTAATTAGAAAATTTGTTATATTACATTTAGAAGTCAATGTATGTTCCATGATAAAAAAACCACTATACTCCCAATCAACACAGTCTTGCTAAAATTGATGACTATATGCTCTGGTATATTTCATCTCAAATTTAGTACAATATCTGAAAACACAATTCTTTAATCTATATTTTTTAATAATTTTTTTGAAATTAAAATAGACATTTGCAAAATGTAATTGTATATATCTATACAAATATTGCTAAGCCTCACAAATATTCTAAGATAGTGATTGAAAAAACTTATAAAATTAAATAAAGCGTGCTTTGTACATAAATTTCAATTCAAATTGTAACAGAGCAGATATATTCATTTTATTATGTTTTGCGGATTGTAAAATGTACCTTTTTGAAGTATTTGATCCGATAACGATGGTTTTGAGCGATGAATACTGTCTGGCAAATTTAAAAATTACTTTTCATTAACAGGGGGCGTAAATAATCTTTTCAGAAAAGTTTTCCATCCGCATTAAATATTCCCGATGAATTCTCTAGGGGCTAGATTTCCATTAGAAAACCTGATATAATATATTTGTTCATAAATAACTTAGTAATTATTGCATTGATTATAAACAATTCCCTTAATCATGACATTTCAAATCAGAAATCCTCAACAATTTCTTTATATGTAGGTCTCCCCCAAATGTTTTCTCGCATTTTTTATTTAAAAAATGAAAAGTTTTATTAATTACTTTATTAAGTTTACTAGACCAACAGCTAATCAATTGACAGTTGAGGATTTTCAATTTCATTGTGGACTACTCGAGCCGTCATTGATTTCATACATGTGAATTGCAAGATGTGCGACTTGATATCTTAAAAAAAATTATTAATTTTTGTAAATAATATTTGCGAAACTCACAATAAGGATTACATTTTTAAGAAAATCTCATTAACTGCGTAGAACAATTCCATAGTAAGAATACTTGGCACGGTGTAGTACGTACCAGACTTGTCAACGAGTGACATTCTTAAGCTCGGCTCGTTTTACTTTTTTCCGCTCGGCTCGCCACATAGAACCGTTCAATGAGGCTCGTTTTAGCTTGATATTTTTTCAAAAATACTTTATTCTCGGAAATTTTCAATAGCTCTTCTTAATTATTTAATAAACAATTTAAAATATGATTATAAAAAAGGTGTATTGATTAAAAAAATAAGAAAAATCTCCATAAGCAAATTAAAAGGCAGAACTATAAATTGGCTCGACTTAATAAAGGCTCGTTTTGGGCTCGTTGTATATCAAATGCTCTGCTCAAGCTCGGCCTGGATCGTTGGAAGCTCGGCTCGTTGACAAGTCTGTTACGTACTTTTTTTTTCTCGACTATGTGTTGCAAGTTGTCCCACAAAAGTCATATGCGACATGCTCACCAGGGTGAATCAAAGCGCAATATTGTCACATTCTAAAGAATAAGATGTGAATAGTTGGGTACCTACATATGTGGAAATTTGACTATATACTAAATATCCAGAATATCCAGGAATTTCTGATGGGCTCATGTGATCCATGCAATGCTTGTATTTAGCATGATGGCTTTGTGAAGTTGCATTATTAATTAATATGAACACCTTTTTTAATATTTATGGCTATATAAACTGATAAATTCCTAAAAAATAAGTTTTATAACATGAACATTTATCGAACCAGGAATTTATAAATACAACCAGGTGACAAAAATGTGTTACATAAAATTACCCATAGAATAATATGGTATTTGCACGGAAAACGTTTTCCTTACCCATGACTTAGGTGTTTAAACACTTTTTGTCAACTAATATATTACACGAACATATTCACTCATGCTAATTTCTGCGGCTAATCGAAATGAACCAGATTTATTGTCACTATCTGAAAAAATGCACGATAATTGCATTTCGTGCATACTTTCTGCCTGTCATTTCCTTAATAAAAAACATGTCATTCCATCTGCGGTACAGATCTTCAAAAAGGTTTGCTATTAGGGACAAATTGTTTGCTGTAATAAAATTTATTAAAAGGTTCATATTTTTTAACTTTGTACAAACTATGCCAAAGTATTTGTCCAAATCCTTTAAAGTATAGTTGTAATATACAAACTTAGAAAACAAGAGCCATTCAAAAGTGGATTTAACGTATTCGTTTACACCAGATAATTATTTTTATAGATGAACGTAGGTTATTGGCCTAAAAACTATCAAAGCTAATCCGCAGATATAGGTCACATTTTCGAAATCAAGAAATCGGATTATTAGATCAAAATTCGAATATTAATTTGTTAGGTTGGGTCAAGAACTTATAAATATCTCCATAATCTAACCCTTACATTAGCTGCTATTGACACCCAATACAATAAAATTGCAAATAATTTCAGTTTTAAAGTATTTATCACATCAGAATTTTGCTAGCAGGCGTCTTGCTCCTTATTCAGGTTTCACATTAGAAAAAAATGTCATTTTATCATTTTTCAAATTTCAAAATATTGTATGTTTTCTTGAAAAAATATTCTATTTAGACTTTAAAACTCCTCAAATGTTTATTATAGGCTTTATCTTGAGGTTCAATATGAATGAAAATATTCCAAATCCATAATTTTTGGCTACTACTAGTTTTCAAATATATTTCGGAATATTCAAAACGGCATGATTGTTTTTCTGCAATACGCGGAAAACTACTGCGAGGGCTTGAGCTAAAGATGCGTAATCTACACAATTTATGCATTCTGTGATTTGCAACTGTTAATGTGCATAGCAACCTTACAATTTCAAGTGTCAGTAAAAAATTTATAGTCAAAATTGGAGTTGGTCTGTTTTCAAGAATACGATTGACATTTTATCAAATAAGAAAAATTGCGTATCAATCAAAACCCAATCAATCCTTAACCAAAAGCCGTTTATGAATTTCCATGCTAATATGCACAAATTTTGTTTAAGTCTCAAAGTAATTTTTGTTTTTCTATGCAATCATGTGTTTTTTCGCAGCTTGCGCTTAGGCTAGACCCTCTCAAGTAGGTATTATTAATTTGCAATCTTTTTTCTGAAATCACAAATTTTTAGTTTTTATTTAATTCAATTTTTTAATCTCGAGTTCTCTGGAGATTTCTAACAATGTCATGCTTTACCATAATTGAAATAGTGAATGGAGAGTTCTAACTCCATGTGGCACCAAGCAACCAGTTGTTCTGGCATCGTGTATGTAGGAATCACTTTGATGTTATTTGATAGATAAGCACTTGATAGTAGGAAAGAAATGAATTTTTGGCGCCCTAATCTACCCTTGCCTTTAAAATAAAAATGGCCAGCCGGTGCCTGCCCGTAAACTTTTTCGGTTGCATGTGCCAGCACGAATTTCCACTTGTATAATTCTTCAAGTTAAAAGAAATATTAAAAAATCAAAATTACTTCGGGCAACAAAAGCTTTACCGTTTGCGCGGGATCTTAAACAAAGTTAAACAATGAAAGGAAAATGAAATAGCTAAACATTTTGTTCATCAACAAAATCTAATTGAATTAAATAAATGTGCTCACACTTCTTTCAACCCGCGCATGCCCGAGTCTCATCAAGGCCGCGGACGCGGACATCCCATAAAACACTAAGGTGCAGGTTGGAACGAATCTTTTCAGAACGTTAGAGTAGAATGGAAACCATCCCATTACATGGTCCAGTATACTTTTTTCTCTTTATTTTATATGTTTTAAAACGAATTGTTACTTTGACTCAAACAATGATAAAATTTCTTCCTCTTAATTCCGAGCTCTATAGACACGGGCGGAAACCGGAGTCGGGTTGTGTCTTTTTAAATCGGGTCATTCAATAAAGTTGACATTAATTACTGATTATATGTATAGGTTTTAATGAATTAGTCTTAGAAGTATCAAATATTTTTGAAAAGATTAATTAAGTCCTTCTGCTCGCCAAAATAATCAAGTCGGGTCAAATATAGAAATGCGAATCCTGTCCAAAAATGTGACCAGCATTCTTATCGGAAGCTCCAAGCACTGAGTGGATCACAATACAATATAACATATTAAAACTTCGCTGATCCACTAATTTCAAATCTTTGAATCATTTTGCACCATAGCCTAGACTATCTGAAATAGCAGCTCTAGGGCGCACACCAATCAGTTGTGTAGTTAGAAATTTCTATATTAGATGTTCTGAAAACACTCAATATTTTGTGAAATGCCACTACCTAAAAGGAACATATATTTATAACCTATATACAATTTTGAAAGACTTACTCATTCACCTTTTAGTTTTGTGCATGTGCAAATTTCGCCACTTTTCTTTGGCTGTATTTTGATAAAAGCCACATGCAATGCTATTAATTGTATTTCACACAAGATTTCACTTGATAGTTATGGAATTTTAAAGAATTGAAGGCACCATGATACAATTTCAAATATTTCAAAAATGAATATGAAAATAATTTGAGGGTAAACACTAGTCTCTTTGTGACTAGCTGCGAGATAGACATCCTTTTAACATTCATCTTCCCTATTTCTTAGTTGGTTTAAATTCAACAAAATTGCTAAGGAAATAGAAACACCAAAGATTAAATCTCTCAAACGCGTGGAAAAACCGCAACATTTCAAAGAGCAAGCACACAACACATGAAGTTACTGTAGTAATTCACAACAGCGAATACGATAATACTGTCCTGCCGCAAATTCAATTTACAGAAAATGTAATCGTCATGGTGAATTTCCCGAAGTTTGAGAGGGTGTCAGATTTACCAAGAACGTAGAAATCCAAATTTTGCAAATTTGCTCAATTATAACAAGGGAATACAGTGTTCAAATAACGCATATCAGGACAGATTTACACTAAGGCAGATAACAAATCTGAATGCTATATAAAAGATTTTAATCAAGATGAAAGTAGGAGACTTCACAGGTTATGCTGATACATTATCTATATTTTGTTTAATGAATAATGCTAAATTTCCAAGAATTCTTCGGAAGAAAAGTAACTCCAATAGAGAAAATAGGAAAATAGAGTACAATATTAATTAATGGGTGAAAGTAAGATCACACTTAGGGTTTCCTAATAGGTGTATTGCTGTGGCTGAACGATTTTTCTTTGAAAATACCGAAGTTTTGAAAGTAACATTCATATAATCATAATATTTCGAGCCATGAAGACAAAAAAGAACATTAACTATTTCTTGATATGTGCATTGATCTTCCAAACTCAGTGAGCTGTGTTTGGCACAATGTCAGAGCTCGCGGGGCCGAAGGCACTAATAAAGGTTGCTTCAATTTCTTTAATTGTGGAACTAATGGATTTTCTGTTGTTACCATTACAGAAAGACTTGTTAAATATAAACTAAAAATAAATGTATTTCTCATTCTTTAGGGAAAAGTTGAATTATTTCTAAAACAAGTGTAGACTATTGTAGGAGTGTTAAGAAACTTCCTAAGTAGAAACTAGTTTCAAGAAGAACATTGGTACCTCAGACAATATTGATTAAATTAGTTTTAGTTCTTCAGCGTTCATTACTGGACCCTTAAATTGGTTATTCGAATAACGAGCAGATATATAAAGCTTTATATTAATAGAAGTGCGAATAAATAATTCGAAGATAAAATTCTCCCGAGAATAGACATGATTTGCATATTAGGAATTCTTAACATTCAGAGTGTTTGTATAAATCTTCGCCAATTTATTCAAATATATTTACGAATTTCGGAAACGGATTTTGATTTTATGTGTCTTTTGCGAATGAAAAAATGTTTTACAAAATAGTTGTCTATATTGAACTGGAATCTTACTTACATGCATAGCATTATATCAGCTATTTATGCAAATGGTTTATAGGGTATCTGCATTTATGTAGTTGAGCTAGGTTGCGCAATTCCGGGATTACGAATTACGGGATTTTCAAAATTTATTCAGGATTCCGGCCAAGTTAAAGAATGCTTTTATTAAATCCGTTGATTTTCTTTTTGTAAATCACTGGGACTTTCAGTATTTTAAGTCTAAAAAAAGTAGAATCCCCTACCAATATTCTTCTTGTTTGCTTTATTACGAATTTATAAAATTGAATTCTTAATTAGAAAGAATAATTTAAACTTCACCTTAATAATTAAAGCAAATAAACATTGTTAGTTTTTTATGACTAAGTAAATAATGAAGGTGCCAAACTATAATTTGTTTATTTAAGAATTAAAGCATACATTTGAGCCGTTGCGTTCACAAAATGGGACATGATGGAAATGTCCCGAAGTCCGGTTTTCAACATTGATTTTGATTGATTAAATATATTAAAGACCAGTGTGATGAGATATATTTTCAGGGTCTAGTTTTTCAATATTTTGAAATTTTTTTTATAAGCTTGGTACTCGTTTAATTTACTCAAGCTGATTACAATTGAAATGTAAATGTGGTAAGTTTATAAAGAATATGTTTACTAACAATTTGAAACTAAATATTCCAATATCCGTGTGCAGGTATTCATTTCAATTTTGTGCATAATATGTAAAATAATTAAAATTTTCGAGCAATATTGTCACACAAGATTTAAGTGCTTTTCCTAATCACTGCATCATCATAATAAAGCATAAAAATAGTGATAATGAATTGAAATTTAGATTGAAGAACTTGACAACTATGTTGCCTTATAACAATGATATCAGATCATTGACTAGAAGCACACAGGGTTATACCGACTTAACGTCCAGCACCCACATCTACAATAAATACAAAACACACGTTTAGTCTTGATTCATCATCGCTTTTATTGTTCTAGGTCACGAGAATAATATCACACCGTATATGCAAAGGCATAGACATTATAATCAATATCAATAGTAATTGGAGCATTATAACTGTCATATTAGTGTTAATAGGGGCTGGTCAAGCAGTAGCAGAACCTCACTTTCACAGTTAAAGTGGATGCTACTTATTCGGGAATTTGTCATTTTTTATTGAAATGTGTCATTTGTGACTCCTTAGTAGGTTTATAAATGAGGCAGAATTATATTTTTGAGAAATTCATTTTTTATCTATAACAGAATACTAGTCGGTAACGGAATTTCAAAAAGTTAACATCACTTTTACAAGTATACACCATTTACATCATAAGTTACTGCTCCTCTAAAAATGCGTATATGATAAATGCTATACTCCTTTAATGTTAATACACTATCCTATCACCAAATATGGAAATAGTTGAAACATTAATTTCTTTAAAAATTTAGAAACAAATTGGTCCTACATATTAACGGAACTTCTATGACCCTGTTACCAGGCATAGATTAAACTTTCACTAATTTTTACCATTATTCCCCAATATTTCCTTACTTTCACTATAAAAAAACTCTCAAGTGCATATAAATATATATATATATATATATATATATATATACATATTTATATGCACTTGAGAGTTTTTTTATAGTGAAAGTAAGGAAATATTGGGGAATAATGGTAAAAATTAGTGAAAGTTTAATCTATGNTATATATATATATATATATATATATATATAATGAAGAACAACAGAGTTTCAAACTCAATAATAGCAGGCATTTTTGCTAAATTTTTATAAAAGAATACCAAAATCTCATAGCTAATGAAAATTTTTATGATTTTTTTCTGATTTTATAGGTTGACAAAAATGTTTTAGTCTATTGTTATCTCGATTGTATAATAACATTCTACATTTTAAATCATTTTTTTAATTTGAATCTGTAAATTATACAAATTTATTTAGAAATTTATAAATGTTATTGGCCTCAGCTTCTTCTAGCTCCTGCCCAATGAAACATTCCGGTTCTACGGTTTTCTATTTTAGTCAAAATGGCAAAAATGTTTCAAATCAGTTCTAAAATATTGGGAACAGTACATCTCATAATTGATGGTCTCGCTGAACCCTAAACCAGAAGTGTATTCGGACATGACTCAAGCTGGAATGCTACGCTTTCCTAAACTGTAAAAATTCAACAAAATTATATTTCGAAGTAATAACAAATATCTAGTTGTGTTTGCAACTTTTTCATAACATCAATGAACATGTATACACTAACAATTTTTGGATCATATTTTTTTCGGCATAATTCTACCCGCTCGGCGTACATAGTAACATGAAAACTGCATGAACCTCTTAAAACAACTTTATTCAAGCCAATAACAATATTTGTAAATCCTTAGATATTTGCACATCTTTTGGTAAATGTCTTTCTATACAATCTTAAACAAATATGCAAATCTTGTTGAAGTATCTGAATTATTTGAGCATACATAACATTTTTCAATGAAAATTTCAATTTTTTTTAAACTTGCAAATTCCTAAGTTTCACATTATCAGGCTGACTTCCCTATTGAACAGGTACTTGACAACAAACTGTCTACAATTTAATCTTCCTATTTATTAACATGTAATATAAGAATGATCTTACACTGTCTATGCGGAAGATCAAATATAAATAGACAATAACATTTTGAACATTTACATTATTATTGTTTACTCAATTCTATTTAAGCGCTAGTTTTCACTTCCCTTCAACAAGGAAAAATGAATACTGAAGAAATCGATAGACTCCAAAATCAATTTGACATACTAGATCAAGACGGGAATGGCGAAATTGATTCCGAAGAGCTTGAAGAACTGGTATCAAAGTTAGGCTTAGAACTCAATCAACAGCAGCTCAGGGAAATGATCCAACAAGTTGATACTGATAATTCAGGCACAATTAGTTTTGACGAATTCAAAACTTTGATGATTTCTAGCAGAGGTGATTACTTTAGTCGTCTACAATTGGCCTTCAGCATTTTTGATGAGAACAAAGACGGTAAAATTGGAGCAGACGAATTACTCCCTGTTATGTCACAGTTTGGTTTGTCAAAGTCTGAGCTTGACGAACTAATCGCTGAAATTGATATTGATGGAAGTGGAGCGATTGACTTTGATGAGTTCTGTCGATTACTGCCAAAAGATGCCGAAAGATCGCTTTCACATGTAATACCAGCACCACAAGTTAGAATTGAGAATGTAAAAAAAAGAAAAACCAAAAGAGAGCGTTCACGAGATTTTCTAAGAAGTCAATTCACTAGAAATCCAAAGACAAGTTTGACTGGAACATCGATTTTACAAATTCAAATAGGACTTTTTCGAATGATTCAAAGTTCAGCTTATCGGTGTTTTAGGGAGAGTTATTCAGCAAACTATGAAACACATGTGCGGGCAAAGTCACTGCCATACTGCTTCCCCGATTTTGTTGAGTTTGTTAGAACTGCCGTTGAACTATATAAATCATTGGGATATGTTAATGAAGTCTGTAATCCTATTCTTGATGAATTAGTTAATTCTCTTGAAAAGGAATACGAACGACTAATGTACAGAATACAAAACTGGGACAACATAGAAAAAGAACCTGAAATGTTGATTGAAATGATTAACATGCAAGATTCCCAAAAGAAAAAAGACAATCTCAAGCAGAAGTTTTTGGCAGGTGTAGAATTTGCAATTTCAATGAAAAGGAAAAAGATCACATTAGCTAATGTTTTTGAAGGTGTCCTTGCAATAGAGGAATTAAATAGTCTAAGAAGAGATGAACTGTTCGAGGAAGATCTCAGACTTGAAGCACTAGACGATGATGAATCCCAAGATTATCTGAAGAAATGGAATAAAGTTATCATTAAAGATGCATTCGAGACAATAGATGGTGCCATGATACCCGTTTCATATTGGTATGAAGATTTTATGCCAAAATTATTAGCAGCTTTTAGCATTACTAACAAAAAAGATATACCAGATAACATATCCCCTAATGTTAAAAAACTTGATGAATGGTTTGCAAAAAGTAAAAAGGCTAAGCAATTTGATAAATTTGGCATTGATATTATTGAAGAATTTGAAAATTGCACGCCTAAGCAAAAGCTAATGCTGCAACAAGGGTGGCGATTGTCTCGCCATTATTTGAATGGTGTTCAAAAGCGGAGGGAAAGGGTTGGGGTAGGCCGCGAAGATGGAAACCTCTGTAACTATGTGGCCTTTATTGATGTATTTGTAAAGAGGTCTACAATCAAGAAAGCTATGATGAGGGTAAGTTTTCCGTACTACTTAGGTCCTCCAGTATGGAGATTTTTTCATACAACAGCAGAAGTGGTTTGCTCAAAGCCAATGGATATGCAAAAGGCTTGCATTCCTGTATTTGCGATGTTTTTTAAATATTTCGCTAAAATGTACGCTTGTCCATATTGTCGACATCATCTAAATACTGCCGTAATACAGAATAAAGAGATCGACATGTATCCGATTGAATACATAATTCTTGGTAAACATGAAGAGCAAAAGGACTTGAATATTCCAATGGATGCCAAACTTTCAACTGTTGTTGACGGGCGATCAATGCGCATTTTCTTTTGGAAGCTTCACAACACTGTAAACTCTTCCATTGAACGAACTGAGGAATGGTACCATAAAGTGGATCGTCCTTTCTACACTTCAAGATATTGGCCGAGTTTGGATTCCGAAATTACTAAATTGACTACCTTGAATCAAACTGAAATGGCTGTTGAAGATGTTCGCAAAATGTATTCACTTTTAAAACCTTGCGCACTTCTAACAGGATTGCGTAATGAGCTACAACAAATAATATTAGGAAATAAACTCGAAGATCACTTAGGTAATATATGTGTGAGAACCAATAGAGTTGTTAAAGAACTAGAAAAAATTGTTGAAGAAAGTGGTTTTCTTCAGAGAGCTTACACGTTTGATCCAAATATAGTGAATGACGATCCCGTATTTTCTCCGGAAGAAGAAAGATTTGCACGGAGTGGATTCTTTGTTTTGGATTAATTAACGGTGCAGAAATTTTCATTGATTTTGGTATGCTAAATTTTCACAATAATAATTATTTCCAATATTTTGACAGTTCATTTAGTTAATGAAATAAAGTTCTAGTGTATTTATTAAATTTGTTTTATTAATTTATGTTCAATATTTGTTTCTAATTGCAAATGGATAAATTCTTAGTTTCAATAACCATTAAATCAAATAAATTTGTCGTGATCGTGAAGACAAACTATGACAAACTGACAAAAATTTAAAAGTTAACCCTTAACTCAGACTAAATTTACAAAATGTCAATAATAGAAGTTTACGCTGTGTCAATTTATTTCATACGAACGTGTATTAATCGCTAAATTTTGCTTTTGAGCCCTAGTAAAATTTGATCTCAATAAATGCAAAATATTTGATATTATATATTGTTTCTGTGTCAGATGGGAAGATATTTAGCAATTCTTATTTGAACTACATATCAAATTCCATTTAGGTAAATGATGTCCAATATTAATATTGACAATTAACTTCGAATGCAACTTAGCCATATTTTCACTAGTATTACTTTAAAATAACAAATCGCTTTGTCCACACTTTTGAACAACTTCATCCAAACCTGTTCAGAAATATTGAAAGTGTTTGATATGGACATATATACGGATTTGTGCGTATTCCTGTAGTGATGAAGTTTTGTGCTTGGAATTATTCCTGTGCTTGAAGTATGTAAAAATATTAATATTTTTCAATGTAGAAGTCTGATTTTTGCAAAAACATTCAAATTCTTACCATACCTAATGTTCAGATAATCAATCGGTCTAATGTCCATGGAAACTACAATTATCCTCAAATATGTTGCTTTTTGGAGAAAAGCGATATGAGGAGCTCTGCTCAGTCGACAAAGATTATGCAGATGGTCATAGATGTAGAGCTCTGTGGTACCACAAAACTCGTTTCCCGGTCCCGTCAGGTGTCGTACCGTTCGAAATACCATTATCGGTACCATTTGATCTCGCCGCATTGGTATCTTCAAACGTTAAAAACAAAACAAACAAGAAACCAATAAATAATCCTTCAATTTCACAAATAAAAAAACCGGTAACTTACACTTTAAAAATAAAAAACAACAAACACAAAATAATACATCAATATCTCAAAAGCTAAAAATTTATACTGAGGCCCTGGTACCATTAAACATTCTTAAATTAGTACAGGTCTCGTCCCGTACGTTAATAGTACCAAAATTTTTTAATCCGGTACTGCACCGACTGGACCAACACAGAACGGGACTAGGATGGTACAGGTATTGCAGATTTCTAGCTGCGTGCTGCATGAAACAGCTTCAGATGGGAAGAATATTCTTTACTTTGGGATCGTGCTCCAAAAATATGCCACCCCAAGTCCCTACCATTAGGTCCTAAAAGACTTAATCGGCCACTCTCACAATATAATTGAAAGATTTGAAGCCACTGGCAGAGTAGAGCCCTTGACACGCAGTGTCTCACAATGATTTTCTGATGATACAGTCTCAGCAATAAAGTCATCGCTAAATACGGTCAAATCAGAGCAATCACATCAGAAGTTTAGCAGATGTGCAAATCGCATGCCTGATGGTGAGTATTTTGCGTCAATATTTGTAAATTAAACCCGACGGCGTTAGACCCATCTAAGAACTCAAAAGTAAACTGACTATCTAAAGTTTTTAGAGGCTTGGTTATTTTTTCTTCAACGAATCGACATTCACATGTGTTGCAGGCGGATTACTTGCACATTTCATGCATGATTGTGCCTATGCAAGGAATTTTGTAGATGGGATGTAGGGCTGTCTGATTAATTGACTATACATTTACTGAATTTGGATTGAAGTTGTGTACTGTTCTGTAAAGGTATCTGGCACTGGAACTAGCTACCGGGACCAAATGCTTTGGGACCAGATACCTATATGTGCATCATATCAAGAATTCTCATCCTACTATATTATACATTATGCATTTAATTTGCCTAAGAATAATACACGTAATATTCATTTCACCAGTTACTTTGATGTTTTTGGCTTCAGTCACATAATTTTTTTTGTTTGGCTACTTTGATATTTTTGTTATCAATTAAAAAAATTAACATTTAATACTTGATAGCAGAATTCAAGACTTTCTTATTTCATGACACTATTAATGGTGAGGAATACCTGAATGTGCTGAAATCCCATGTTGTATTAGCACTGATGTAGAGCACGATGCTGAGCAAAGCAACTTTTTAAGAGGATCGAGCCATAGCCCATATCGCAATCTATGTTTCAAAGATTACCTAAAACGAAATTTAAGACCAAAACCATCAGCTGGGACTTTGACAAATCATGGCTACCTCTTGGTGTTGAGCTAAGCTAAAGCATTATGTTTACTTAAGAAATCTTAGCAATATGAACAAATTAAAGAAATTTTTCATGAGGAAATGAGCCAAATATCTTTAGAATAATTACAGACATACTTAAATTTTACTGTAAAAACATAAATTCCAATATTTTTTCTAATAGACGTAATAATTTGGCATTGTTGTTCTACTTAACTCTGTATATTTCGTACGTGACTTTATAGCTACCCTGTAGATTTCTAATCTACTAAAATATAAAAATATAGAAATTTGTACTAACAATAAAATGATTGTGAAATCAGTCGGTAGAATACTCACTGATTTTGAATTTGTAAAAATGCGAATAGGTCACCAATATCTAGAAATGATTTTTATTTCGTCTGTTCAATTAATTTCATTGGGTTTTAGAGAAGGCACCAGGAGACCAGTGCTGCTACTTACAAAGATTTCATCATGAAATATAAACTGAGAAGTACATAAAATTAGAAATAGAATTTTTAAAAGAAAGTTAGTTTTCGATCCGAAACGGATCCGAATATAAATAAGATTTCTAACAATAAATAAACATGGCTTAAAATATATTTTGTATTTTTTAAGTGCCAATAGAAAATTTTAAGTCCTTCACTTCAACACTGTCGTGAGATCAAAAATGGACATATAGGATATATATGTGAGAGGGGGGGGGG
>CABFPE010000458.1:364870-375553 GCA_900660155.1 Hofstenia miamia
TATAATGTATATATATATATATATATATATATATATATGCATAGATATAGATATAGATTTCATACAAAAATAACTATTGAGGGCTTAGAGACAGAAAAAACTTACAATAATTTTACAAAGATTGCCATAGGCACTACTCAATTATAGAACACACATTGCCAAAACAAAACAAAGCTTATCAATAAAGAATAGAAAGAGCATTTAAAAATATTTTCTAATTACAAGTGATTATATACTTCCACTAAAGGGCAATGTTGTTCCACAACAACAAATTATTTTGGTTGTAAACAAAATGTGACATGCAATAAAAATACACTATTTAATTCTACATATGTTCAGCACTCTTTATTAATCCGCTTTTCATTTGGAGCGGACTTTATTCTTCGTAAGTAATAAATTGAGGTTAATTTTCCTAAGAATTGAGGCTAAAATTGAGGCAAAAATTCTTAATGAAAACAATATTATTCAATAGTTGCATTCCAAACGCAAACATTTCAAGTCTTCAACAGTGTACCCTTCACATTGAGGTGCCAAATCCCAAAGTGCGCCCGAACATTTAAAAAAATCGCTCAACTTCACACTGACCAAAGGCGCATATTTCAGTTTCGGTACCAGTCATGGACATAATTTTAAACCTTCAAAAATATTGCCCTCTTGAATAGCAGCTAAGTTTCTGAAGAAGTCCACGTCAGGATTTTTCTTGAGAATATCGATCAACTTCACTTTGTACTTTGTCATCGATTCTCCCGACACCAAATTTTTTGCGGTTTGTAGAATTTTGAAAATTTAAACTAATCTGGTCCGACTTTCGCGTTTGGTAATGGAATCGGACACGTCCTTGAAGGGAGCAGTTCACACATCTCAACTGCTGCTGAAGGATGTCTTGGCAATTATTGCTTTCTGTCAATAAAACACAACGTCTTTAATCAAGGTGCCCCATCTGGATAAGATCGCTTCTTGTGGCAATGGTAAATCGGTAAAACTCTTAAATTTGTATTTGCATTTGAGAGAATTTTTAAGAATTTCTCGATTTCTGTACTCAAAATCGTCAAAAATAGTATTCTCGGCTTTAATAAACTCCGATAGGTGATTTAATCAATGTGCGAGACAGGTAACATACTTCATTTCAGTAAATACATTTTCAGGTTTTTACCTACTTTTATCATGTAACTTGCCACCTTTAAAAGAAAAAGCTTCAATCAATTGTACTGAATATCTCCACCGTAAAACTTCCCCATGACAGTCATTGGAGGCTTATTGACAGTCACATTAACCACTTATTTCAAATTCTATAAGCTTGAAAAGATAAGAGGCATGGTAACTCTGTTATTCCGATACTTCAGAAAGTTCTCAATGTCACTATAAATATTTCTAGGTTACATGTTGAATATGATTGGTTAATGCTTAATGCGTCTATATTATGCTAAATAGCAGCAGAATATTATGTAACGCGATGTTTTAGAATTTATCTCAGAATATGTTATCCGGTAAAATCCGGTAAACAATTTGAATTTTACCGGATACCGGATATCCGCATCCGGTTGTGAAATTTCCGATTTTACCGGATTCCGGCACATCCCTAGTGATTTTAAGATGTAATCGGGATTTCATTAAAAACTACAAAATATAGTAGTTTGGAAACTACACATCTTTGAAATATAATTCAGTAATAGTTTGTACATTTTATATTTGTATGTGTACTAATTTTAGAAAATCCATAGAAACATTTTCACCCATTTGTTCAAACTTTGTTCACAAGAGCGAAATTTTCGTTAAACTTTTCATTATCCTATAAAAATTTTTTAAATGCTTATAGCTCAAAAACTATTAATGGAACCACATGATAGAGAAAGTCTCCTTTTTTCGCTCTAAATCTGCGCGTAGGCCTTCTGCCCCGCGACCTCTGACTTTGCGCACGGAACGCCTCAATGGGTTTGGAATATCTTTGCACATATCAAGAAACAATCAAAGTTCTTTGTTGCCTCCAGGTGCTCAAATCCTTTTAAATACATTAACACTAGGTATGGAGAGAATTTAAATCTTCAAAAATTCGAAAGTTTCTAAGAAAACTTGTTAATCTATTCAACAATCTCTGCCACAGAAATAATCTTTAATAGAAATTTTCAACATTACATTAATGTATGTTTCCCAATAGACCTACCCATGCCCCAAGATTTTCAAATTTGGAAATGTGCTTGGAAAAAATTCTTTGTAAATGTGGAAAAATGGTTTGTCCTTTAAAACAGACGCTATGCTGTTTAAGGTTAATAGGAATAGACAATTACAAGAATCCCTAAACATATTTACAATGGCCACTTCTTGCAATAAAACACTAGAAGGCCCGACGTTTCTTTATCTTAAACTCATGCAGTTGTCAGAATTGACCCATTCAAGTAAAACTAAAGGTGTATTCCCACTATCGACTTTTATCATCTGTCAAGAAATCGGTGATAAAAGTCGATAGTCTGAACGCTCCATCCGATTTTTTGGCAAAACAGCCAAATTACTGTCATCTGATAATTTATCAGCTGATAAAAGTCGATAGTCTGAACGGTACTAAAACTGGTCGAATAGCTACTTGAAACTAATTGCTTACTTCTCAAGTAGGGAACAGACTTCCAAAACGTAAATTATTGTCGTTGAAATACTTCAACTTCAAAATATGTAAACATTCCAAGACAAACCAATCCATAAACAGATGTTGTTTTTCTTACTGTCAATCAAAAGATGATAATTTATCGATAGTCTGAACACTCTTCCAACTCCGCATTTTCTGATAAAAAAATCGGATGATAAAAAACCGCCAATGTGAACGAAAATAATTGCATTTTCGATTAAAATCTGCTGATAAAAGTCGATAGTGGGAACACACCTTAACGAAAACAATGCAAATGAAAGAAACGTATCAGAAGAACAAAATAAGCTCTTTTACTATTTTAATTCTCATTATATGAGTCATTACAAATGTTTTAAGATGTACAAAGTGGTCAAATTTGAACACTCGGACTTTCTAGTGTTAAACCGGACGCTAATCTGTTTAAGGTTAAAAAGTATTTCATGTGAACTTCATCCTCGTTTTTATATAAACCAGGTAAAATTTCATTCTCTATACACATTTTAATTTGCAGAACTCATGTTTCTATTATTCCAAAATATCGGCTTGTAGACCTTCACATTCAAATCAATTAAAGCCTTCAGCAACAGATTTATTTATGGAAAACGATTACCGTTTGTTATCTTATACTTATAATTAGTGCCTTACACTGATTTGTATATTATTTATGCGGTTTGGAGCAGTGAAAGTAATGTTTACAATTTTTTATTGGTGGGGTTTGATATAATATAATGTTTTCTCAAATATAGTTTTGTTAGATTGTGAATTTAGTAGTCATTTTTTAAATTTATGTATTAATTTTCGTATCAACTGCAATTAGTATCAATATTTTAATTTTTTTTCATATGGTCTTAAATTGGTCCTTTTTGAGTCTCAAATGAAGTCTTATTTGGGTCTTGAACTGACGTCCTAGAGGTACGACATTAGGACTTGTGTAAGACTCTCACAAGACCATATTTGACATTACGAAGACTTCCATAGGACGTCTTCAAGAGTTAAGAGTACATTTTTCTAATTGGGTTGTTGAAAATAAAACGTGCGACAACGCTATACTAAATTCCAAATCGATTAAATTTAAATAAATTATTGATGTAAACATATTATTTCTTCATAAAATGACTATTATTTTGGAAATCAGTTTAAAAATAATGTTAGAAATCAGTTTTATATTTAATTTTAAAAAAGTATGTGCTTCTACAAAAACTACATTTTTTCACTCAGTAGTTGTAACATTTAAATATATTATTGAATACATTGGTATTTTCTCTGGGTTTCAATAATATCCTGTTGTACAGCCTGCTACAGAACAACTGCGTCCCATTGAGCGGCATTTTATAAAATACACACAGAAACGTGTAAATGCATTCCAATGTATTAAAAACGTCGCGTTCACTCATAGGCGCCTTAAAGATTTCAGACTCTGTGTCTACACTAGTTGAATTAAGATTGAAGCATCATTTCATTTCCTGTATTTAGTATCGCGCCTTGACGCGAGACAATTTCAAACTTGCGTGACTTTGTAACCAACATGTATATCGTCATTGTCTAAGTAAAAATTGGTTGCTTGAAAATCGATTTTTATACCCATGTTTATGCAAATTGAAGAGGATTGCATATATAAAACAACCTAATGTTTAAGGATGCTACATATATCACTAATTTTAAAATAAGCATTGTCAACTCTACATTTTTCTCAAGCACTTAGCTTTTGTCACATAGCAATTGTTTACATAGACAAAGTCGATATGTAGTAGTAGCTTACATTGTGATATTTATAGAACAATTACATACGTTATGTTGCTGAATTTCGGTTAATTAGGTCAGTAAATTATTTAATCAGAACAGTTCCATGAACAATTAATGTTGNTTCCAACTCCGCTTTTTCTGATAAAAAATCGGATGATAAAAAATCGCCAATGTGAACGAAAATAATTGCATTTTCGATTAAAATCTGCTGATAAAGTCGATAGTGGGAACACACCTTATGGATGCACTGATAATAATTCTCTGCTCCAACATGAGATACGTTATTATTAACTTGCATTAACTTTGAGTAACTCCGTACTATTTAGGTACGCCGTTGCCGCAGTTCCTTTACGTGATTCCACTATGGCCTCTGGCCGACTCCGATCTCTGAACCAATCCACATCCATGTGCCTCCATTGTTTCTTGAGTAGTTCCAAGTCTCAGTTCAACGAAGTAACTTATGTGTTCCTTATCCTATCTCAGTGCAGCTCTCAAGGCTGGATGTAACTGACTTAAACTCAATTTGTAATGTGTAATTTCGTACTTCGCAACCTTGGCAGTGTCACTAGCTGCTTAATAAATATTACTTCAGCCATTACCAAAAACTATCGGCTTTAATTAACATAGATAAATAAAGTAACTAATTACTTGCAACTTCCTACCTTACATTTAAATATAGTACATGCGTGGTCATTTTATCGGTCTATTTATAGGTCACCTAATTCGATAATGTAATATAGATATAACCTATGGTAGGCTTCCTAGCCTTTTTTCCGATAATCAATTATTTAATACATGCAAACGATTGAATTGATAGTCAACTAAACGGAGTAAAACTCCTATTCGTACACCTAACGTAAATGTAGGTTCATGGCTTGGATCAAGGACCCTCGAATTGCTCCCGATGTGTGCCCAAGCCACTACTACTGCACCTACCGTTTAGCTTGACATGATTTAAAAGTAAGCAAACCGAATAAAATCTAAAGATAAGATTTTCGAAGAATTTACTTCAACAGTTTCCAAATTGATTCCCACTCTATTTATGGTTAAATTCAAAAAGTACATGTCGTTTGAATTTAAATTTATTCATCTGCCAAAAATGGCTAAAAATAATGGAAGCGTTTTCGCCCCCTTCGTTTAGTCAAATTATTCGTCGACAAGTACTAATTTGCTATCTTGTTTCTTAGTTGCATATTACAAACATAATGATGATAATTAACTTTAAATTGTTTACAATCAAGAAATCATAATTCGATCTTAATTCTGACTAATCCTTTGATCTTCTCTTCTTAGCAGCATTATGCCTTGGATTATGCTACACTTTCATTTTCTTTTTCTTGATCAGCCTCAATTAAAATATTAGACAGATATACTTTATGCTCAAAAGATGCGTTGTTTTTTAGTTTTATTGCATTATTTAGTGTCAATTTTGCATGAATTGGTTCTTTGAACCTTACAAGTATAGCCTGGTTTTCATTCTTGTCATGTCTTTCAAGTCTGAATATATCCGAAATGTAGCATTTTTCGAAGTCATTTGTTATAAATTCCATTAATTTTAATACAGTTTCCGTATCGCCATTTAAGCATTCTCCGTGGTTGGGTTTTTACTCTCGTGGATTCAGCGAATTCTTATTTCATCATTGTGGTCACTAGATTTAGATTCAGTGTTATTAATTAGGTTACGATCAGATATATTTTTCAATACTTCAAAATATTTTTCATTTTATTTTCTGCATTATTAACGTGTTCATTAATTTGTTTGAGATCATCAATTTAACTAACTGGGGATGATTTTGATGAGGTAAGATTACAGCTGCTGCAAATTAAAAATAATTTTCCAATTATAGAATGATTTTCTTTTAGAATTTTTGATATATCGTTATTGATGCCTATGCATGTGTTATATAAAGCCTTGTTGCACTGAAAACAAAACTGGGTAGATTGATTTCTCTCACAAGAGGCATTACAATGATTGCATAAGCTTTTGTCGCTTTTTTGTGCAACTGAGACACACTCAACCTTTCTAAAACAGATTGTTTTGTTACCACATAGAAAACAAAATGGAATTTGTATAAAATAACATACAGGATGATAGAGGAAGGCTTGAAATCAGTGTAGAGTGTAGAGAATTTGGAATAATGAAGAACGATTGTAATATCCAATGTCTTAATGTCTTAACAGCGATCCAAAAAGTAAAAGATTTATTCACAGTATTGTGATCCAAAAAAGCAATGATTTATTAGCAGTAAGCAGCAAGCCGAGCGTTCACTGTTGATTTGTTTACTCGTGTGATGTTATTAGTTTATGAGGTAGTAGTATAAGGTTAAGCGCTTAGAAATCCCAATGTTCATTAGGGAGAAATGTACGAATTATACGACCTAAAGATTGGGCAATTTCTGGAAATTTTAATTCTGATATGAAAATTCTAAGTTTATGTAAAAACGATGTATTTTCTACTTTCAAATTATTCAGTGACTTGAGGTAGAGCTAAGCATACCAATACGGAAATAGTTTATGCTGATTAGAGGAATTATAATTACCTGAATTTCCAATTATTGAGCTTTGAATTAGAAAGAACTCGTTTTATCAATTTGCCTGGATTTATACACTCAAAAATGTATTTCTTCTTTAATGACATTATGGATAATGAATTATTGAGTAGCACGTGTTGCATCTTTTATTAATTAAGTATATTTCCAGAATTTCTCTTTTACGAGAAAAGTTTTGTATGTAATATTTTGTTACTGGTCATTTGTTTAATTCAAAAAACGCAAAAACGACCAATTAATTTTGCTCCAAATTTCAACCATAGCCATTTTAATAACTGCAAAGCATTGCATAAAGTTTCGCAACATTATGATTATTGTCTTATTACAATGCTTCCTTTTATTTGAATTTGCTGCAGCATGTGCTCTAGAAAATGGATATAATTGCGATAACCATTGCAATGAAGATGAGTTTAAATGTAGTATTAACTCTACTTGTATTCCCATCCTCAAAGTTAATGATGGTGTACAAGACTGTCCAGTATACGATGATGATGAATATTTCAACAGGTGTGCTGATTTTTCCATCAAATGCAAACATTTTACTAACATGTGCATTTCATTTTACAGGATCTGCAATGGTGTAGTTGACTGTCCCTTTGCCACCGATGAAGAATCATGTGATGAATGCCCAGAATTTAACTGCAAAAACACCAATGCATTGGTTCAAGCAAAGTTTGTCAAAATGAGAGTGACTGCATTTTGCATTGCAGCTGTCCTCCAGGATATATGGTTATTGATGAAGAAAAAATGGTTAAGATAGGAGAAAATTATAAGCAAATGTGCAGTACCGTGTTCAGCTATGAAAAGAAATGTGAATTTCCACAGTTAACTTGCAAGTACAATTTTCCATTTATTGCAATAAGAAAATTTTAATGAATGCATATGCTGTGCTTATGCAATTTAGGCATAGCAAACAAAATTGTAAACTAAAAAAACTACCTTCGTATATATATTTATTACATATCTGTTTCTATATTTATAATTATTTTATACTCACTTAAGAAAATATGGAAAAATGCTTCCAAAGTAGAATGACAATGAACAATTTATTGTGTCTTTTTCAAAGAGATATCCTAGGCCGGGATTCGAGAAGTTTTTATTAGAAAAAAATTCCTAAAATGGGCTGAAATTTCAAAATAACTTACCATTGCACAGTGAATGAAATATAGTTTATAAGCAACTTGTTATAAACTCAATTTAATTTTGTAATTGCAAAATTTAGATTTCACTATATTTTCCTGTTTTACCCAATTTTAATTATGTAATGAAAAATTAAAAGATTTGGCAGGGATCATAAATGGGTCTATTTAGCGTAAATTTATATGAATCCATGTCGGTTTTTATCAGCCTTTGTTTATTAGTATCGAATTAGACCGCATCAAAATTTCAGTTGATGTTCTCCATAGTGAAATACGTTTGATTAAACAATCAAATATCAATAATAGTAATTTTAGATATTCAAAACGATGTTTTTCAAAGTCTCAGCTTTGTGATTACAAAGATGATTGTAGTACTCAATCTATGTTCGATAGTACGGATGAAAATATGTATTGTGATTCCAAAAACTGCATAAAATGTGATTCGTTTGATACAACAGAATGTATACCTGAGAAAAAGCTCTGTAACAACGTTCTTGATTGTAATAATGGTTTTGATGAAGGATTTAATTTAGGCTGTGCAAGGTATCCAATTGGTTGTGATGCTACTCTGTCCTTGAGTCACGAAGCACAAGCATATTTTGAGGCAAATTTTCAAATATTTGGCACAACTTGATACATATTAGCACAAAATATAGCTATATATATATATATATATATATATATATATNAACTACTGTTTTTCAAGAGAGACATACCTTTCCAAAGTATATTTGCATTAAACTAAATTAACAAGTAAACACAATTTCACTTCATATATATATATATATATATATATATATTGCTGTCTGTACAAAAGTTGCTCAAATATTTGTTCTGTGTAAACATCATGTCGATATCTCATCGCTCTACGTACACCTTTTCAATAATTGAAATGAAATTTTTTCATCTATTTGAGTTTAGGTACTTTTTACATTAATTACGTACACAAAATTTCACTCTATTATTATAAATATTGTTTAATTTGCATATGTCGTTAACTTGCAAATATTTACAAAATAAAGTTTGTGCTATATAGCGATAACAAAATTGCCAAATCTGAAATCAATATTTTGCTAATGCTAATGATTCTTTGCTATCCAAGCAAACTGAAGTCTAAAATTGTGGTTAAAGCTTTAGCAACTATTAAGCTATGTCATAGTTTTGATCATTTTTGCTATTTAGCGAATCTTTATATTTAAATAGGCAAGACTGATGATTTTAAAATCAATCTGTATAATCTGATCTCCCGATATCTTCAATATAATTAGCTTAATAAGACTTTATGTATTTTGCATTACTTACCTAGTCGGTCACTAGTTAATTTGTGTAATCTTAATAAATATATATATGTCTCAAGGGTGCAGAATGGCAGTTATTGCCCTTGCTCACAGCCTATGTAGCGTTTCAAAAACCTTAGTTTGATCAGCAAATTTAGTCCAGTAATCAGTAGGTTAGCAATAATAATAACAAAATATTTGAAAAAATAGATCCTGGAATTGTTATGGTGTATTGGTAGTAATAATCATTACACATTGAATTTGAAGTATTTTCTGGTTATGGCAGAATTGAAGATATACAGGGTGTCCATTAAATACTTGCCAAAATTAAGAGCTAATAATTCATAGGAAAATGGTTTTATGAGTATGGTAAAATATTTATACAGGGTGTCCATTAAATACTTGCCAAAATTAAAAGCTAATAATTCATAGGAAAATGGTTTTATGAGTATGGTAAAATATTTATACAGGGTGTCCATTAAATACTTGCCAAAATTAAAAGCTAATAATTCATAGGAAAATGGTTTTATGAGTATGGTAACGTTCTTATCTTGCTTATTATGTGGGGGGATTTGGATTTTTGCTTATATTACATGCTTCATTTTTAGTTTGATTTACGGAGAAAACTTGGGAAATGGACATCTAATTTACCCTAATTTCAATTTCTATCTGATTTTGTTTATTCACTATTCAATCAAATATGCATCCAATTGGTTATCCAATTATTCAATCAAATGTAATGTTGTGGATACGAAAAAGTATCATCACCAATATGAGAAAGAAATGCGTTTGAAAATTCCATTCTTTCTTCAATGGCATTGTCAGTAAGTTTTGAATCCAATGTTGTTTTATAGATTTGCACGGAGTCCTTCAAATTCTTCGACGTGAGATTTCACCTCTTCAATAAAAAAATCATTCGACGAACGGCCCGGTGGTTTCTGTTTAAGCAAACTTCCAGTTTCGTAGAATTTTTTGATCAAGTACTCCACTGATTTAAAAGGTGGTTTGTGGAGGTCATTTTTATCCGCTTTTCAGTGCAGAAAGCTCGTATGGCAGTGGTGATTGACTTTCCACCAATAATATAACATTCCAAAAGCAAAATTTTATCGGAAAGTTCAAGATCCATTTTAAATTAAATGCAAACTGATTCTGAACGATTTTTACATAATTAATTTGAAAATCGAAATGAAAGGTGAAGCATTTGAACAAAAAATCGAATCCCCACAAATTAGCGACAAGACCATAGCGTAATTACATCCATTGAATAATGTAGATACGATTTATCAGCCTTTTATTTTGGCAAATATTTAATGTACATCCTGTATATGAGATACATGTATATATATATATATATATAT
>CABFPE010000458.1:376348-391112 GCA_900660155.1 Hofstenia miamia
AAATATATATATATATATATATATATATATATACTTGATTCTATTTTCATAAACAAAAATAAAATATTAACATTTGTTAAATTCAGAAATCACAGTGTGATAAAATAGAAGATATTTCATGGTATTATTGAGATATTGTCTTTTCCTTGAATACTAATTTCATCAATTTAATTACTTTGTACGATATCAACTATTGATTTTTCCCGCACTCAATGATAAGAGAGACATTAGAGCACGTTAACATACCTTGAGAGTACGCTTTTTAGAGGTTCTTCAGAATCCTAACATTGGAGCCACAATGATGCCCATTGGTTTGAAACCATAGACCAAATATAACAAAGTTTCTCTAATTACAAAAGGCACGCAATGCTTGCATGTACTTAAAAATATATTTGGCAAACCTAAATGATCAGGTGAGAAACTACAAGCAATCTACTCATTGTAATGTTGATGAAATCCTTGTTATAAGTTTCATAGACGTCTATTTCAATGTTTTGTTACGTCACAAACCAACGCATCGTTCAAATTGAGCCTAAATAATTATAATGACATCCGTTTCAATTGGTGCATTAACAGACTCATCAGTTTTTGTGAATTTGAAGATGCTTGAATCCTTTAAATTTACTTATCTTCTCTTGTCAGCTATTTCCAAAGTGTAAGTAGGTTCATCATAAACTTTTGCGAAATTCCAAGAAAATGGGCATACTTTTCCATTTGTAGGGTATCTTTGCATAGCATCACAATGTGTCTTCTCTTGTAACTTATTTCCAAAGCTTAAGTAGTTTTATCATAAGATTTCTGGAGGTTTTCTGAAAATGGGTTTATTTTTCATTATGTATGGCATTATTGGAAAGTGTCAGTTTGCATTAATTCTGTGCAAACTCAGTCACAATTCTCTTGTAATAGGCTTAAGAAATCTGAGTGTTGATGAAGATTGTTACGCGATTATTTCTATATAATTTTCTATCCATTAGAGTATGAAACTGTGCAATTATCTCGTGGAATTTTAATACATTGATTGCTTTTGTCTTTCGATCATTTAATTAATCTTTATCAATAACTCTTTGTATATTTCACTAGTGATTAGAAGTCATTGATATGACGACTATCATCACCTATATATATATATATATATATATACATGCATACAGGCCAAAATGAATAGCTTTTTTCCATTGTCATTTAATAAGAATGAATTTGAAGGAATTTTTTTAAATATTAGGATTTATGATAATCATTTTCTTCTACGGAACAAATTCCTTAACCTATGCCATCAAAAATTTTCTTGGAATATTTCTAAAGTTGATAGATATTGTACGTAAAGTAAGAGGTCATGGCGTTGCAGGCGCTTAAATTTTTTTAGGACACCCTTATAAATTTAAGCAAAATTTCGAAATGATATTTTCATTTCATATTCCAAATTCAAAACATTGGCTATGACATTAAGGTAAATGTATAATTTACTTTGTTAAATAGTAATTTTTTAATTTAAGTCAGGTAATTCCTTCATTCATACAATGTTATCACGATTTAAAGTGAATATTCAATGAAATATAACGTAAAACAGCACAAAATCTTCCATTCAGCTAAAAATAACTTATTTGAAAGAATTCCAAGTGTGTAATTATGGCTTTCCTTCTAGTCCATGTTGTATCCTGTTTCTCTCTGCACAAGCATATTTTCAAATCTGTTATCCTTGTTAGCTCGAAGCATACTGTTACCCCTAATATTGTGATAGCTGGGTTGAAACTTACATTCATTTTACAAGTAAATTCATATGTACAAGATTAATATAATATCTGATAATAAGCCACTAACACTCTTATATTTTAGAATCCTTCAGATAAAGAGTTTTATATAGGTTTTGTACTGCATGCTCAATATATTAATGATGAACTCTGCTTTTTTCCGAATTGGAGAGAAGACTATGAGAACAAAAGATATGAATTTCAATCAATGTCAAGATATTCTTATTTTGCAATGAATTTTACAAACGCAATTATTTGTATTTGCGGCTTTCTCCTTGGAGTTCCTCTGAATTTTTTTGTTAATTTCTCTTTCAATCGAAGTTTTAAGGAACAACAATTATAATTATCTGCTCATTTTAGCAGGTACGCTTATTGATTTGTTGAATTTACTCGTCCGCATGACAATTCTATCAATTGAGTTGCTCAAACCTAAATTAATATTTGGAGAGCTGACTTACACATCGCATAAACTAACTTACGATGTTCCTAAGTATTTCATTATTTGTAGAATCATTAACGCTATCCGAGCCTTCAATCAGTTCTTATCACCAGCGTTGTTAGTTGCCATTTCTATTGAACGTCTCATTATTACAAGGTTTCCTACAATTTCCGCTACGATTTTATCGAAAAAGAACCGTTTAATTGGTGTTTCCATTTCGCTACTAATTACAATACCCATAAGCGTTTGGTATGCATTCGGTGCATCTTGGAATTTTATGGATTATAATTCACGTTGGGTTATTTTTGATTCTTCGCTCCACTGTGTTTTCGGCATTTTACCTATTTACCGGTATGATGAAATTTTTTCTAACACACCTATTTCACTCATAGGAAAAAATAAATTTACTAACAACTTAATAGAGATGGTTTTTACCATCTTACTGCCGGTTTTCTTGCAAGGGATTGTATATTCGTACATATATAGTAGAAAATCAAAGAGTGAATCTGTGAACAAAGCAAAGACAAGATTTACTCGTATATGTTTAATTGGAAGCTTACTGTATTTCATTTTCTGCTGTCCCTTGCTTTTCACGAAGTGTGTAAATCTTTTGCATACGTATCGCATTACTTGGGAATATGAATATTCATTTAAAAAATGCTCTTCGTGCATAAATGTGACGTTTCACAAATCGCATTTTTGGATTTCAGATGGATACGAACGTCTCAAAACAGTAACAGCAAAGTAAGCAAAATTCTATTTTTGTGTTTTATTCCTTTTTTCTTTTTATGTATTTTGTCATAAACTTTCCCTATAGTCCTAAAGATTAGGGTTCTGAATGCCCATTCAAGTTCATGGAATTTAGTGAGATTAAATTTCTTAGGGAGCTGCGATCATAAATAAAATTACTCCTAATTTTTGAGATTTCTAACGAAAAATGTTTTGCCTACAAGAAAATTTTGAAGGACTGTAATGGTATAGGACTAGGGTAAAATTCAGCAATGGAACTAGGTAATACTGTTATCAATAATAGTTTGGTATCTCAAATTCCTACTGTGGAAATATAATATATTTCAAATGATTCCTTGCGTCATTTGTGTAACCGAAAGTTTAATTTATTGTATAGTCCTACTCATTAATAGCCAGAAATTCTAAAACTTGCAAAGGAGGGCGTGGTTTGAAAAAAAATTAAGAATTATTCCATTAAATGTAGAAAGTGCAAAGTCTACATATGTTAATGTCAGCTATGTATATTCAATGATTTTTCATATTCAAAATGTGTTTAAAAAATTTACTAAGGTTTCTCGAGTATATATTTATTTCAAAAAATGCTACACCTTAGATATTGTGCTGAGTTTTGAAGATTAAACTTCGTCTCTTAAAACATATATCATATTGAAAATTCCCGTTAGATTTTGTTTTCTACTGATCTTCTTTAGTCACATTTAGCGTTGCAAATTTATAATGCTTTTAAAAGTATTAAAGGAGCAAAGAATGTAAAATTGGCAAAAGTGCTTGAAATTTGAAGCGATTGCTTAGAAAAGTGCTTAGATTTTCTAGGTTTCTCCCGGACAAACACTTGTGTTTCAATTTTTAATATAATATATTGTAATTTATTGCCATTTAAGGAGAAATAAATTAAACCACAAAGAAAGCTTGAAACATGAAAGTTTTTGTATTTAACACAATTAATGAATTTGTAATTTAATTTATACTAATATATATTGCTTAACTACAATTTATCATTTTAAGCTTTGGAATTTATTTTGGCACTGAATCAACAACAAACATTTTTTAATCTTGCTGTCATGATTTATCTCTTGAATTACCTTAAACAGTCCAGTCTTTTTAAAAGATACAAACCGTTTTGTCGACATTTTCCATTTTTCCAAGTCCATTAGGAAATGTAAAAGCCCTGATATATAACCACATCTATATGTAAATGTAATATCCTATGCTTGAACAATTTAAAACTTATCCGATTTTTTGAAAATGCTTTTAGAACGTGAATGGTAGAGGAGAAAATTTTTAAAATTATTCGACGTCTTTTTGCATTTTGATTAAATTTTCCCTTTGTTTGAGAAATTGGGTTCCTTCTGTGATGAAATACTGTGTTTCTTACAAGCCCGACCGGTTTTGAATAGCTAGAGGTGGCACGTGTTCCCTTGTTGTCTTCTCTCCCCGATCTGCGCATGCTTGTTGTCATCTCAACACCAAACATTATTTAATCTAGATGTCATGATTTATTTCTTAAATTTATAAATATTATGCATGTTTTTTATGTATTTAGTAAAAAATTTTCGAAAAACCATTAACAGCACACTCTACCTTAAAAATTTTCAAACTATTTTTCCAAGCGCCTTAGGATATTTAGAAGCCTAACGATGTAAACATATGTATGGGCAAATGTGCTGGCATGTGGTTGATGCATGTGAAAAACATTTGATTTTTGAAAACATTCAAAATTCTCCATTACCTAATGCCCAGAAGATTTGCCATGAGATTTGCATGGGTTGAAAACGGGTCGCAACTTATGAACCCGTGACCCAAGTGACCCATCACTACAGTGACTGGAATAACACATGATCTGAAAATTTATATATGTCGAAGTGTATTCTAACATACAGCTTTACTATCTGCGTTCTTCAAAAAATACTGCAAGTGCATCATACTAAGTATTTTGGCAAGAAGGCCTCTGATTTTCAAAATTCTTTTCAGTTTTGCAGTTTATATTGTAATTTAAGTGCTGGAAGAAATTTTAAAAATAAATCAGTGCAAAAAAATTCCTAACTTGTAAAAAAATCATTCTATTAATTTAAATACGCCGATTATGAATGCAAATGCAACAAATTGGCTCTAGATCCCATAGCCCTATCCAGATTAGTCTGAAAATTTAATATAGTTTAAGTTAGACTAACACCTATCTCAAGGTTTTCTATAAAAAATTAGATCAGTTATTTTTTTAAAAAAACCTGCTGACAAATATACACATAGACGGACAGAGGTGAAAACAATTCTTCCTTGGTGCAAGTAACAGTAAAAGTTTTACATATCAAATTATGATAAGGAATTCTTGTTTTGACGATAGACCGCCTAAAATCTGTCATAGTTCAATTTATCTCTCCACTGTGTTTTTGGCATTTTATTCGTTTATAAATGCGACTTCCATTCATTTTTATAAGAATTCTTTTTATAAAAATAACGAATCTCAAAAGGCTTAAAATTTAAGAATTATTTAAGAATCAATCTGAGACATTAGATATACACTTCAGAGATTAATGAAAATCTAATATACTGAGATTTTGCTAAATTTTCGGTTTTTGTGATTTTTATACGAACAATAATAATTATTCTAAGTTTTTCACCCAGTTTAACGTCAAAAGTTTTGCTTTCATAATCGTGCCTCCCTTGAAATAATGATGCCTCCGATTAGTTCTTATAAATACTATAGAAAATACAGAAGTTTAAGAATAATGTATTGACTTATTCATTAAGAAATATAGAAAACACTCTATCCTTCCAAGTTTTCAGACCTTATATATCTTTATTAGATATAAGTGTCTTAAATTTCTTTGAGGAAGCCATTACAGAATTTAAACTTCCTGAGAAGGTTGGTTTGAATTTTTGCCCGATGATTTTAAATGATCATGTTGATAATGATATTGTGATGATGATGATGATGTTGATGATGATGATGATGTTGATGATGACGACGATGATGATGATGATGATGATGATGATGATGATGATGATGTTGATGATGATGATGATGATAATTTTAAATATATTTTGAGTAAAAATAAATTTAATCTGCAAAGTGTAAACAAATATTATTATAATCATAATTATAATTTGTTGAATGCATTGAATCTTTTTTGTATTGCTAAAATCACTACTAAATATTTGCGTCTGACGATTTTGCAAATTTTCAGATGGGCTAATGCTTCAATTAGAATAGTAATCCTGTACATACAATTGAAATATTTTAGTCTGTAGTTTCTTGAACTTACTACATTTAATAATCATTGTTTTAGTAATTAAAATATAATCATTCGGGAAATGTTAATTTCGATATACCTTAAAATGACAATTTTACGTTATATATGCTGAAAGGCTTATTAAAATTTTTCGAAAGAAACTTGGAGATATAATTGAAATAATTGTGAAAACTTAAGATCAACATTTTTATTAATTTTGCATAAAGAAGCTAAAAAAGCATAGTAAGAAAATATAACATTCTTAGGCAAGGTATTTATTTAAAAAGCTCATGTTAATGAATATTTTGCAAATTTATACAAAGGTACTTGCAAAATGCATTATTTGGAAAGTAGTTCTTCTATTTTAGGCTTGCATATTACACCCTCAATGATTTTGAAAGATACATTGTTCGTGTCTCTGAATCAATATTCATTGCACTCGGCATTGTCAACTCATTTCTTTACATTCTTCTTCTAAAAAATATACATCTACAATCCATTCTTAAGCGAATGTTCAAATGAAGGGCGATTCGGGGATCGACATGGGTGCAGATTTTCAATCCACATCACAGTAAATTCAAATATATACCTAACACACAAACTGCACCCACATTGTTATTTTGATATCTAAACATTGTTTCCATGAAACACATTATGTTGAAATTCCCGGCATATCTACATAATCCACGTCCATCCTAAAAATATATGTTTGAAACATGTTATTCTTTTTGTCTACAATATATTTGAAATTTGGGTTATTCCGTCAATAAAACATGTCGCATTGAACAGTAAAGCCATCTTTGGAATGAACACTTAGTTGAAAATTTTTATAGCTATTAATTTGTCAATTTCTTCTCTTAATTCTATACAAATCAACTCTTGTTACATTTTATGTAACTACGATGAATTTGAAAAATTTTTTTTGTAGACAACGCATTTGGCTTGCTAATGGATATTATATTTATTAGATTTATTGACTCACATTGAGTATAATACCCGTTCACAAAAAAAATAATATATTAACAGTGAAGAGCAAAAAGATTTTCTTTACTGCGCTCCAATTCAATAACTTCCATGATGAAATCCAGTAATCACTGAAACTTTGGCAGAAATGCTTGCTGTGATCATCTAGGTCGGGAAATTTTCAGGAATATTGCATTTTTCTTAAAGTAGGCCATTTGCATTTCTCTTTATCAGTGGTTTCTTCTCTCAATGTGTTGGTGTATTGATTGCACCATATAACCTTATTAACTCAATTTCTACTAGCGTTACTTCTAAGAAACAAAACGATTTGTGCACATTTTTGAAAAAAATAATCAAAGCCTGTTAAGAAATATTGAAAACCTTTAATATGGACACAACTATGGGTTTAGGTCCGCCCATACAATAACAAAGATTTGTGCTAAACCGTAGTCCTGTGCCTGCAGTACATGCAAATCCGAATTTTTTTCAATGAGAAATTCGATTTTGTAAAATATTCCGACAACTACCCTGAAGTATTTTGATTTCTGAAGAAAATAGCGGCAATTCTGTATCTAGTGGTGTTTTTATATTTTAAATAATTTCATTAGTTCGTGAGTTATAAGCGTTTAAAAACATTTATTAAGTTAAAAAATTAGAATTGATTGTAATACAAATCCCATTTGTGGTTTTATTTAAATATATTTAGTAGCTTTAACTGTTGGTAACGCAGATTCACTTTGTATTGATATAGTTTACATGAGTTATATAGAAATTTGCAATCTACAAATTCAATATAGTTAAACATTATAAGCACTTATTTTTTATAATGCATCCAGTAATTGTGAATTAGTAAATCAACTACCATAATATTAATTCAGCAGTTATCCAATCCACGCCCATTGTCATGTATTTTAAAACAGTGTAATATATGTATTCTCAAGTAATACTATGTTATATATATCATTTATTAGTTTTCTGAAAGAAAAGTTCGAGCTTACTCAAAGGATATTTTAAATTTTTAAATTTAGTACAAGAGTTTATATTGCTCACATGAAATTTTATGTTCACAATAAATTCCCCGTTTTCCATCTGTCCAATCTAGCATAACTAGTTATTTCAGAAAAAAATTTAATCAGCAATCAACTGTCACTGATATGCCCTCTAGTATCAGTCTTTGGACTTTGTAGAATTCTGTAAATTTCTCACTAATCATGTTGCCCATGTGTGGTTTTATGCCAATGTGAATAACATTGAGCATATTGAATAGTGAAATATTTCATATTTCAGATGACATAGGGCATGCATCAGGGGCGTACGCAAGGAGAAAAATGAGGAAAATATCTGCGTCCGGTTTTAAAAATAGATTTTGAAAGGTTAAATCTAAAAATATTGTGCAAAATATTATAAACATTTAAAAACTAAGGTCGCGAAATACATTTTTTGAGTCACTTTCTTGATCATGACTAAGACATCCTCCATCAAAAAATCCTGTGTACGCCTCCTGGCAGTCATTAGTAGTAACATCAGTCGTTGTAGCACTTTTTTTCATCAATAATTGTATGACGTTGTGTTGCTTGATGAATGACTATAATCATTTTAAATAATTATTTTAACACTTTTGTTTCTTCATGGATGTTCAGCTAATTTTTTCCTTGATAGGCAGTGATATTAATAGTTGATCTATACAATTTTACGAAATTTGTTTTTCATTTAGTTTTTATCTGCGCCCGACCTAAATTTGTTTGTGGTTTAACCTTTGGGTGTATTAAATAGCATACATAGACGTGTTTTGCATTTTCAATACACCTAGGTAATCATTGTAATCATAAAATTAATTTTAATTAATCCATTTTTATATTAATTTTCAGTAATTAAGATGATAGACAGGTTGCTAAAGGAGACAAAAGTAAGATGTGCGATTGTAGAAACTCCTCATTAGCCATTGAGAAAATTCCACGTTGCATTTGCAGAAGCTGATTATTCTACTAGAATTGATCGTCCCCTGGCTCCTCAAACTCAAACGCGACCTAACGTGGATAAATGTCTTATACCTCAACATGGTAATCATATTTGTCGATATGCAGCTCAGACTTGTCAACGAGCCGAACCGAGCCGAGCTTGAGCAGAGTATTGGATATACAACGAGCCCAAAACGAGCCGTTTTTTCAAGTAAGCCAAATTTATAGTGCTGCTTGTTAATTTGATTATGCAGGTTTTTCTTATTTTTTCATTCAATATTCCTTACTTTTAATCTTATTTTGGAAATCTTTATTAAATAATAGGAAGAGCAATGGTAAAATTCTGAGTGCGCAATATTTTAAAAATGATATCGAAATGAAGCGAGCCTCATTGAAAGATTTTATGAGGTGAGCCGAGCTGAACTTACTCAAAATTTAAACAAGCCGAGCTTAGAAATTACAAAAAAGCAAAGTAGGGCTTAAGACTTTGAGAATTTTAGTGGATTTCTTAATGGAGCTTTACCACGCAGATACCACAGGCCTTAGTAGAAGAGATGATTAGTTAGTTGATGTTAATATATTAGTTGTTCGATATTATTGTCAACTCACATAAGCCATTCTGTTGGAATAATTAATTAGCACTTGTGTTAAATGTAAGATGAAGTCAGTTAAGTTGAAATCAGTGGCGGATTTAAGGGGGGGACTATGGGACTGCAGTCCCCCCATGAGGAAGCAAAATGGAGTGTGAGCTAATGGTTAATATGTGCAACCTTAGTAAAAATGTTGAAAAATTCCAAGTTAGTCCGAAATTTTTACATTTCAGTTGAAATCGATCCAAAAATTTGTCATTTGTTGCAAATTTTCCTGAGATTTACCAAACCTTTTCAATTTTTCTTCAAATAATCCTACAAATTTATAAGAATGTATGAAACATTGGCCAATCCAAAATTTTACATTTCATCTAACGTTCACTAAGCTTTGGTATTCAATATAGTATAAAAATTGTCAACTGCTTCCACAGCATACATAAATGTTAATATAGACACATTGTTGTTCAATGATGTGTTCACGGCGGTATGGCTGGGGGCTTGTCTTCCTACTTTTCTCAAAAATATCGCAGGTCTTTACTAAAAAAGTACAGGGCGTAGTTACCATTTAGGAGAAATTTAAAAAGTCCTCACTTTTAAAAATGACCGAATACAAAAAAATACCTATAGGCTATTTTAGTACCCCCAGATGTTTCTAGCTGGGCACGTCGCTGATTTTGATTTCCATCAGCACTTAATGAAGTCAACACAATGTGTACACTGGTCAATTTATAACTAATAATTACATTAGTGACATAACATTTCAGATGTTCTGCACACCCAAGGCATTTGCTTGATGTCCTGTAGAATCATTAAGATTCAATCCTACTACGCACCTCAGCTCCAATTAATCATCATCTAACCACCATGATATGGGCTGTCTTTTGTAATCATTGTTTTTATTCATTGATATTTCTTTAGAACTGTGTTAAGATGAACATGGAAAAGTATTCAATATTCTGAATGAAAACTGGGATCTAGTCAAATAGTACTTCTGAAGTCCTCCCCCCCCCCTTAACCGCAAATTTTTTTTCAACATTAACTAAATTAACTATATCACATATTGCAATGATGTTAAAAATGTATACACAATAATATTGATTTTCATAAATATTTAAATTTAACGTTTTTCTACCAAGTTTTTTAAAATTTCTGAAATTTTAAACACTATTTTGCATAAATTGTTCAATTACTCATTTTAAATAAAATTTTAGTCTTATTAGGGATTCACAATTTCCCTCAGTTTAATATTTGTTTTACAAGGTAGAATTTTTGGTCCTAAGCCTGTAATAATGCAACTTTATTGCTACTTTAATAATCTTAAATTATTGATTTGCTAATAATCCTGAGACTCAAAATTCAGTAAAATTGTTAGTCTATTCATTAATGTCTTTTTCTATTCAGATTTCACAAAATAATTATGGTGGCAGAGTCCTGAGGAAATTGGCTCATTTTACTGATTCCGAAACCGGACTCACGAGACTGGTGGTGGCCGAGGATAACAAAAACAACAGGAGACAGGATCAGTACGAGACTGATACGGAGACCAACTTTTCAATTTCATCTGAGACTGGGACGATTGTGATTTATTATTCGATTTTATGTTACACTTGTTAAACTAGCATATGAATGCAATATCTCCATTCAATATTCTGTTTGATTAATAGTGCATAGTATTAGCACATTTAAATTTAGTATGTGACCAGAAATTGGTGTACGTATCTATATATTAAAATAAAATTTGATACATTAGACAAATGAAAGTATTTCTAAATGAATTCGAAGAAACTTAAACTCAATAGTTAAAAGAGCAATCTAGAGCATCATCAAGACTCATAAAATTGAGAAATGCATGAAGAACCAAAATTAAATCTTATCTTTAATGAAAAATATGCAAAAATCGAGTTTAAGATCTTCAGTACCCCCATCAGAAATTGGTTAGCTTAATAATCACAAATTGCAGCCTTGATGTTATCTAATGTGCACATTTCAAGCAAAACGCTGTTCGGAATTTTCTCTATCTCTTAGAAGCGTTTTGGGAGGAATGTAGGTTACGACGTCTTTTTCTTTCTCTGTTGATACTACTTGTTACATTATTTGAGGGGGAGTTTAGGGTTAGGGTTTTATTTGCATTTGCATGTACTTCAGGCACAGAAATAAGTTTTATCACAAATCTTCATCATTGCTGAGTGGGCCCAGGGCAGAGTTGGCACCGGTCATGATTTTTTCTGACCAGACTGAGCCGGCTAAGCTTTTGCTCAACCGGCTGTAACCGACCGGTCAACCGATCTATTTTTCCAGAATTTTGACCGGCACCCAGAATTTGATATTTGCGACACGACGGGGAAACTTTTTTAAAGTGAAGGAAAAATATATGGTATTTTAATTGCTAAAAATATTATATTCTTAAATTAGATAATTTTTAAAATTTGCAAAGTAAGCAACTCATCAGTGCAGATTAAGAGTCTAGAAAAGTTTGTTAAGTCATGCTCCTCTCAAAACCACAAATGCCTTAACATCATCTCTTTCTAAAAGAGTACGATTTCAGTAACAAATGTCCTGCCGAGGATTCTTTGAGGTCAGACTTTTCCTTTGTTGCTGTTATAACGAATGCTTTGTGGGCAATTCGGCCGAAATACGGAAACTGGAATGATTTAGATTTCTTGAATTGAAAGGACATGCAAAATCGTCCTATTTTTTTTACCGCCTGGCATTACCTAAAGAGAGCTGAATCCCTAATGTGTAGTGATCAATATAAGGAAAACAAAAGAATGTATTAACAATTTTTTATCTCCATAATTTTGAATATCCTCCAAAAGTTCTATTACCAATTGGTCCAGTGAATCGAACTAATTGTGCAAAATTATTAGGAGTATTAATACAAACTAACCTAAAGTGGGATAGTCATACAGAATATATAACAAAGAAATCCACGAAAATACTTCACTATCTACGTCAGCTAAAAGCACAACAGCATTACATTAGACCAAAGCAAGAAGTTGGAAACCATTCAAATGTGTACCCTAAGAATTTATATTTAGAGATTATAATTACGGAAATGCTATGATGGCTTCCAATTGTAATTCACTATACGAAAGACGGCAAATTTTCTGTGATCGGCTGCGGATACAGATGCAAAAAAACATCACATTCATTGCATTACTTAGTTCCAAAACAGTTAGTCAATACCAACTATGATCTGCGAAGTAAACGAGAATTTGAAGAAACGAATGAAGGAAGGTTTTATCTTCTATCAAATTATACGAGGGTATTCCAAATATTTCGGACACAAAAAATTGTGTACATTTATCTTTATTTTCTTAGTATTTATGTATGCACTATTATTCAATCCATTGATTGCGAGTGCAAATAAATTCCCTCTCTCTCTCTTCCTCTTTCTCTCTCTCAAAGGGAGTGTATCCATATTACAACAATTCAATGTAGAATAATGTGATATTCATTGTATTACCTGTAATAAAAAATCCCTATCCGGCTGCAAAGACTAGGTTCTTAGGTTGCCGGTTGGTGGCCAATAAACTCAAAACTTAGGCCGGAATTTGGCAGTAGAAGTCAAAACGCGGTCACTTAGCCGCTGTGTATATATGTAATTTAATTGCAAAATAAATTGTAATGTCACCAATCATAGCCTACTAAATGACGGCCCGGATGCTTGCAGCAGAGAAGCAAAAAAAGGAGGCATTCGAATAGAAATACTATATTTTACAAAGTTGGTTATAATATAAGTGATGCCTGTATAGATTGAGATTTTAAGTAAAATATTATAGTTTGCATTAAAAAGACTAAAAATAAACATAAAATTTTGTTACCAATTTCTAATCTAAAAATATAAACTACTTACAAACGTAAAAATTCAAAAAAATATATACCATAGAAATCATCAAACTTTTTTTAACAAAGTTTCATTGTTTTCAAAGTACGCACTTTTCCCTTAGATTTTTCTCTAATTTTTTTCTGAAAATTATTAAAAAAGACGTTTATACAAATGTGACAAATTCGTCTACATAAATATTCACCATGAGATTCACAAATAACAGGAAGTGAAAAAGTGTTGAGTAAAGCGGATGTACAATACTCCTTTAGACGAATATTTTCTTTGCCAATAATTGATTTGTAATATGAATCAAGGAATTCAATAAAATGAGACAGTTTTATATATGATCCTTGACGGAATGGAAAGACCACCACGATTCAAATCGTCAACATAATCTCGAAATTCTGTCAATTCATCCTCAATGCAATCACTAACAGAAGAAGAGTGACATGTGGAACAACAATGAATATCAGTTGAAATCTTGTCAGCAACATAACCCGCAATATAGAACAAAACTTCTTTTTCTTCTTTAGAAAAGTCATTTGGTTCGTCTAGCGGATTTGTAATATCGTCATTAAGAACAATGTGTGATGCTACAGGTTGTAAAACGTCTCGCAATGCTGATATGTCGTGATTTTCGAGAATGGATTTAATCTTAATGATTCTTTCAGATCGTTGTACTTCGTAGAGACCCACAAGAAAGCGACCACCACTAAGCTGACGAGAACGTCCAAACCTTTTTTCAAGAGGGTCCTGATGAAATCGGGATGTCAAAATATATGTGAGATGTGGATTTTCCTTCAATAAACAATTTGAGAGTTGAGCTAAGCCCAATGATGTGCTTGCTAAAGCAATTTTCCCTCTTTTGTTTTTAGTAATGAATTACACTTTGGAATATAATGAAATGAAAATTGTAGTAAATATTACAACTTATAAAGACCATTTTAAGTTGCAATTTACCAGTTGCAATTTACTGGTTATTTAATATAAATGTATTACTTAACAGATTTTACTTTTGTAATTGTGATCACTCGAATTCAAAGCTATTTTACTTGTAAAGGAGCAAAAGAGGACAAATCTTATTCCAATTAATTTAGAAATTTTACTTAAGATAAAGCCTTGATTTAAGCCAAAAATCTATGGATTTCTTTAAATATTTTGTTATACTTTGTAATTTTTTAGTTAAAAATAATTTCATTTATATGACTTCATATTTTTATAAGCTATAATGCTTAAATATTTACCGCGTGCTTCCGCGTG
>CABFPE010000458.1:392112-406178 GCA_900660155.1 Hofstenia miamia
AATATTCATTCAACACGTTCCATGGGCTTTGTATATTCGGATGACAAAAATCGGCTATCTCCGAATTATTAACTCTACGTTATTGTAAAAATTTGCAAGGTTTTTGTCCTTATAAACAATTGCTTCTTATATGCAATTTTTTCTGTTCTGATATAAAATTCCTGTTCTTATATACAATTTCGTCTGTTTTGACAATTTCTTTCTTTGATTTTGTTTACTATTCTAACTTGATAACTGAAATTTCATTATATTTTAGTTTTGGACTCGATTCTAGGAGATGCAGACTTTCAAAAACTATTCTATTAAAAAACATGTTTTAAACATGCTTTAAACATTTTAAACATTTAAAACGTTTTTTTTCTAAAAAAACACTTTTTTGCCAGCTCTGGAAAAAACCGAGAAGACCAAGGCATGGAAAAAAGGAAGAATAAACCAGATCCGTATGAAGCGAAGATCTCATGCATCATAAAGAGCATTAAAAACATTATATGTTGAAAAGAACATGCTGTTTGTTGTTGCGCGATAAAGAAGAAAGAGGTACCGCTCCGTCGAAGTACACATGAGTTGACTTCTATTTTTAATAAAGCAAAATTGTAGGGAACGAATAGAAGTGGAATCCAAAAAGTGAATGTTCATAGTAGCTCTAATATTAGCGGACCATCTTAAATTTGTAGTGGTAAGTAGGATGCGCTGTCTCCTTTAAGTTTATGGATTGAGGGTCTTGAGATAGATGAACGTATTCGAGGTGGTTGGCATAGAGAACAGAGCTGACGTGGATAAAATAAACAAAAATTGCACGGTTCAATTCACAACGAATATATACATGTGTTCAGGAGTTTCTGTAAGCTACAACAGCTTATTTAATCTGATTGAAAATAGACCTGTAGCAAACACAATTTTAAAAGCAACATCCTTATACATTCCAAATGTAAGAAGCTCCCATAGTGTAAGGTTATTGGTACCCACGTATATCTTCAGATATGTGCAACAAAATAACTGTTAGTTTTTTGCTCAATTTTAAATATTTACCACAAGTATAAATGAATTTATCTGTTAGACATTATTTTCATCTAAAATCTTTCATGAATATCCTTTAAAAATGTCTGATCCATATCCAAGTATATATTGAAAGATCGGCAACCTTGATAGAGATAAAGTCTGCTCCAGAGCGATGTGGAACTTTGACCATCAGAGGAAGCATATGATGGCAGAACAGGTTGGTCTGGAGCACCTGACAGACCAAGTTGGCTAGTTGTGGGTGAGCATTCATCTCATAGACAAAAATTCTACAATAGTAAACATTGTGAACTAAAACAGTATAAAATAACAATTAAATGTTCATATATACCTAACTTGATGAAAGTAAAAAGTTGTAAAAATATACATTGAACTATAAAAATGGGAAAACAATAAATGTGTCTTCATTTGAAAATGACGGTAATCGCACCATTTTTCTTTTTATATCATTAATATTCAAACAACACACATCACAGCAATCGTTCACAATGAAAATTTGAATATTACTGTGTGAGCAATCAACAGGCTTTGTCAGAAATGGGCGAACATTCGAAAATAGACGATATTCAAATGGATTATTGTTGACTAAGAGAGCAATTTCCCCAGTTCGAAGTTGAAAACAATTGTTTCTATCCTGTAAGGAGATTCTACGGTCATTAATAATTATGGAATTACTAGGCCATTTACGAGGTTTGGGTGAAAAAAGGAACTGCAAGCTGCGACTAACTTCATTAGCAAAACTTTTTAATGGAAACCTAAATGTTTTTTGTTGTAGCAATCTTTAGTAAAAATAGATTTAGTTAAATATTTATCTATTAAATAATACATTCAAATACTGACTTAAATCCCTTAACATGGCGCTTCATTTGATAAAGGAAATTCTCGAACTGAAAACAACTAAATTCTTCGGGATTACCAAAGAGTGGGATGAATGGCTTAAAGTGAAATATTTAGTCAGAACATATGAACAAAATTCATATCCATACACCCTTTTTGAATTTTCGACAAATGCTTCCAATAAAGCTTGAGAGACATCGGGGAATGATTCTTCATTTTGAAAAAGTAAACGGCATCCAAAAGAAAATAAACAGAAATTGTAAAACAGATTTTTTGGAAAACCAGGTAATGCGTGTAAAACCACTAAGCCCACATAATAAAGAAACAGTCTGAACTCAGTAGCCTTATAAAACTTTTTTAAAAATTCTAAAAAATATTATTTAAACATATTTAAAATATATATTATTTCATATCAGAGGGAATTAAGTGACGACAGCTTATAATTCTCTCTGATATCAAGTTGACTATTTGGGATGGTTGGCGAACTGAAAGCTTTCCATGTGTCCACAAAAGCAATAGCTTTCGCATTACAAAATTAATAGGCAACTGTTCTAAAGAACTGCTACCAGTGTGGTGGTCTTCATCAATGTGATTACGAAAATCGCTATCAGAACGTGCATCACACATTTGCAAATAGACTACTCTTCGTTCAATAAATCCCCTTACCTTACAGTATTCGCATGCACTAAAGCCTCCACATTGTTTAGTTTGCCGAATAAATGATCGTGCTGGACCATCCAAAGCAAAGAATTTTACCGAAATCTTTTTTGTTAAAAGATCATCAATCAATAGCTGCAAAAATTATTGTAGTGGTGGCTCTGTCAAGTTTGATAACAATTAAAGTTTCCAATATTTAATGATTAATTTAATTTTACTAAGCTTTATTGCAATTGAACAAATGACCTACAAAATTAGATTTGGAAAAGTAATGTTATCATACTTGAAAAGCTCCTAAAACAAAAACTCCATTTCCAATAAGAGGAAAGGTTGCCGAAATAACCCAAAATGATACACTAGAAGATCGAAAAAGTGGAAGTCCATCAATATTTATGCAGATCTGAAATATTTAGTAAGATCAAAATGAATTAAGTATATTTACATACCTCGAGCTGCCTACTTGAAACGTCAGCAATCTCCAAAACTCTTTCCAAACCAAGTAGACGAATTCACCAGTTTCAAGAGAAACCACATCAATGGTATGCCTAACTTTTAAGAGTGTTCTTGAATCAGTTGGTAATTCTGGATGGAACAATTTTAATCTTTTAAGTAAGTTTGATACTACTGAATTGGACACATTGCATGTAATAGCCCAATCTACTAACTCATCCCGAATGTTTACGTCATTTACAGATGTAAAATTTGATGTTTCAGAATCAGAAGAAAACGAATCCAAAGTTGGACTGTTAGCTTCAAAATTGGATTTTTGACTGATAAAAGAAACACAAAAACAGAGAGTGAAAATATTATCAAAAACTAAAATCTATTAATAATAGTGAAAAACAACATTTAGACATTATTACTATGAAATTTTGAAGAACACAGAGGATTTTGACACTTAAAACATGCATTATTTCAGCTAAATGAAATCATGTCTACAAACCTTCCAAGGGAATATCGTATGATACATCTAATTGCGAAGAAAGGATTGGAACTTGAGCTACATATTCATTTTCTTCCGGAACTTGTGAAAGTAATGTCTTAGAAATGGCCACAATACGACGATGCTTGCTAGATCTTGATGTCATTCTAAATCTGAAATATACCTACTGAATCCTTTAAAAAAATAATTTGGCTTATATTCAACTATCTTACAATTCACCTCAGACAAATTGAAGCTTTTTAGTAATATATGAAAATATAGAGTAAGAATCCACAAATACAACTGTATCAAAATGGACACACTATATTATTGAAATTTTGATAACGACATTTATAACAAACAAAAATTGGTCTTTATCATTTTGGAAAATTTGTTTAATAACAAAATTAGATACTTAAATTGTTTATTGCAATACAAAGGTCATCATCGAATATTCTGATATATTAGTTACAACTTACAACAGTTTTTGAATATATTATTAGTGCAAAACAATACTTTTTAAACTAATATTAAAGATCTTCTAAAAGTGTATATATCTTTAGTCAAATCATGTATATATATTAAATGTATCCCAACTTGATGCAGGCGAATTGGGAACGGAGTACTCCCTCATTATTTGGTTTACTGCACCACTGACTGTAGCCCGTCATTTGCACAATTACATTATTCAGCAATGAATTCGTAAATGATTGTTTTCTATTCTAAAACCCATATATTTATGATTTGTGAAAAAATGTGGCTTCAAGAATCTTTGAGATCTTGCATTCACAATTATGCTTTAAGAAGTTGAGAACTCATTCGATCAAACAGCAGTTAGCATAATTTACTGTTGAATGCATTTTCGCATCATGGCAATTTGCTTAAATAATATATCATTAAAGAATATATAAAATTGTTCACAATGAAAAAATATTATATATATATATATATATATATATCTTAATAGGAGTGAAAAAATATCCTAATATAACATTTAAAATAATTATCATATTACTTAATGTTTAATTAATTAAAATAAGCAATAAATTGACGAATATATCTTCAACACACATTTATTTAATATACGTAGTAAATTAAATATAACCTATAGTTCTACCAGCAGCATTCCTTGTATCATTTGTAAATCCAATTTAAAAGAGACATACAATGCATACTTTGAACACATCTAACCCACGAAAGCTGTGCAAAAGAATCATTAACCATGGGTTTATTACTCACTCAGTAAACAAAAACAGTAAAGGTAATAAATGCACATTTCCACCACTAGCTGGTGTATGATTAGAATGCGAGACCCGACATTAAGGTGTCGGCCCGACAACTAAACGACAACTTATTGTTTGCTGGGAACCAACCGATATTGCGGTATTTTAAGTGATAGCGAGAAGGTCATGGCTTCCAAAATACACTAAAATTATTAGAGGCTGAAAATTTATTAAGCAACGACATTAAAAACATAAAACTTTCATTTACAAAAAATATATACACTGATTTTACAAAAAACTATGAAACTGTTTTGTTTTTGCACCGTCAAATGACATTGAACTTTCACAAATTGTAAAAAATATGTTTTTTTAACTTCTTGATATGGACTGCTGACACTTCTAGATTTGTTATCATGTCAAATAGGATAGAGAATCCGCGACGATCGTTGTTTGTAAATAAATGACATGTATCAGGAAGTATCCAAATGCGGAGTTTTCGCTACTTTCAACGAGATTTAGAGTAACCCCGAATTTGTGCAATCTGAGATTGAAAACAATTATTTAAATTTGCAATTAAGACTGTTATTATCAGAAATAATGTAATAAACAGATCCACCAACCTCTGTAATTGTTGAAATTATGTCCTTAGTTGTCGAAAACTGGTCATTGGCATCAACTTTATACAGATGAACCATGCGAACAACAATATTTAGCTTCGTGCGAGCCATTTTATCATGAAACACAATAATGTTGTCCCTAAATTGTCCGAATTTTCATTATTTCCGTAAAGAATTCCACCATGATAAGATAGACGAGCAGTAATATAAACTTCATTCTACAGTATTTGGATTATTCTTCTTGAGATTGGAAAAATGTGCGCAATAAGGATTTTATCCTCATATTATGGATAGACGATGTCAAACGTTAAAGCGTTCTAATAGAAGGCAGTTGCAAGGCTGTTCACAAACATTTCATATAACTTCCGTGAATGAACTCATAAAGTCCGCTTTGATATACAAACGGAATTCTTTGGTTGGTTAAGCAATTGTAATTAGCGATTTAATAATTTAAATTGTTGGCATACTCTGCAACCCGCATGATAGTCATCAGCTGTGTCTTCATCAAGTAAAGTGTTTTGCAAAAAAGTTGTTATTACGGTATTGAATTCACTCCATCTACTTATTTTCTTTGAGTTGGTAAGGAATGACATATCATTACTGCGAACGCGTGCTAATTTCCTGTAGACATCGAAATTTTATTGTCCAGAGAGAATAAGGGTTTAGTCGGATTTTTCGACAATAAATGAATACAATCATCAGATAAAATCATATAAATTTTTTTATAAGTTTTTTTAATCAGCATCTCTACCAAAACTTTAAAAACAAATACGGAGTGCCTCTTTGAATAGAGAAAGTTCGTTTCGTTGATAATTTCGAACACTGGCAAAGCACTTGTCAGAGCGTGGTTTTGGTGGTGGTATTGGCATTGTTGACAATGGCACACTACGGAAAATTGCGGGTGATTCATTAGGGACTAAATGGCCGCCTTAAACTTGATTCGACTTAAAATGTTCTGTCAGATGAGGTTCACAAATTACAGAATTCTTTGTAATATTTTTTATTCGCATTTGGAAGACATTTCAACCATTGATTTTGCATATCTTCATTTTGGGAAAAAACGGAAAACAGGACCTGTAACCTTATGCTCTTCTTTCTTGGCATCATACCAAAGACGACATCCATAAACTAAATATTTTCTTCGTATTAAAATCTATATCTGAAGCAGTAATTCAAAGCTCGACTAAATCAATGTATACATAAAGACAAGTTGTGGGAAAATAAGACAGTTGTATTAACGTCTTTTCGCTTCTGCAATAATTAATGTTAATAGAACAATGTGTAGTAAATCTGCGAATGAAATTCAAGAACTTGCATGTGTGCATTTTTAGAATTGCGCATGTACTTTTAGGAACTATAATTACTGTGGTTTTTAATGTTTTAGCTTAATAAATTTTCTGCCTCCAATAAATTAGGCATATTTTGGATGTCGTGACCTTCTCTTATGTACAACTTGCACCAAACCCAACCGACGCCTACAATGTTCATACCAACGAGCCCTAGTTAAGGGCGGCAAGTTGAACTTATTGCACAGTATATTAATGACCCAAGAGAACTTTTACTGGTTAAATATTATAATTTAAGGAAGTTTTTGTGAAAGTTTAATTTTAAAGGGGCAACTGCAACTTCTACCCTTTGCTTCCACCGTCACTGTCCAACGGCTCAATTCTGAATCAAATATTTGAATATATCGTATTTAAAAAAAATTAATTTGTGATTCCATGTTAATCTTCGTTGAGAATATGATCGAGATGTCATGAAAAATATTCAACATGTTCTCAACATCATGGAGATTGGCATTTAAAATATATATCTTTAGTACAGTGCGTCAAACCTGGGGGCTAGGGGGTTTATGCCCCTTTGCCCACTGTTTTTCCTTTATTGAAATGACGATTATTTCGACTTAGGCCCCGCAAGTGGTGCGCCTCAATGAGTTTGGAATATCTTTGCACATTTAAAAAACTGTCAAAATTCTTTATTAATTCTATGTTCTTAAAATATTAGGCCTTATGAGAATTTAAATCGTATTCAAAAATTTGAAATTTTCAAAGAAACCTTGCTAATCTTTTCAAAAACTTGTTACTAGTAGCTTGAAAAATAAAATTCGTTCAAGAAAGCATGTTAAATATTGAAATTGAAAAAGATTAAAAAGAAACGGTATTAACTAAAAATTTACGAGTGTCAGCAAAGTCAAAACACTTTCAAAATGTTCATTCAATGGTTATCGTTAAAACAGCTTTTTGGTCACATTTCAAATTGGAAATCGCAAGTTATACACACATGTATCAGTGAGTGTTCAAGAGCTGGAAGTTAATGTTGAACATTTGTACGAAGGCGTTTTGTTGTGATATATATATATATATATATATGCAGACAATATGCAATATCACTATGTGTATGTAGCATTCTTTGTTAAGAAAAGCTACCTGCCAAAATTCAAGGCCAGTGGATCATTATTAAGGAAAATAAATAGGTGGAGAAATGAGGTTTACAATGGGGTTAAATGTCTTAACTTGGAGATTCACTCATCACGATAGTATCGTTAATGTGTGAAAATCCATTTTCGTTTTAATGTAAACTTCAGAATGAGGATGTGGTAATGACTTGTTGCGAAAGCTATATTGATATTCTGAGAAATTTGTTTCAAAATAATTTCTGGTATTTGCATATTAAGCATATTTCTAGTTTCAATCTAGTTTCAAGCACCCAATCAGATAGCTATAAATGCATTATAATTACACTTTTGTTTAGATTTTTATCATTATTAAGATACTTTCTAAATTTCTGTGTAAAGCGTAAGGAAAACAAAACTTTTATTAATGAAATTAGAATCGATGCTTTTAGTGGAATCCAATTGCAACGCAATCCATCAAATTTTTTGAATTTCAAAGGTCCAAAAATGTATATATATACATATATATACATATATATATATATATATATATATATATATATATGTATATATATATATATATATATATATATATATATATATATATATATATTATAAATTATTATTCTTTATATTATTTAAATCGGATTACTTGTAATTCACCCCTAGTTTTCAAAATATATTACGGAGCATAATTCTGGAGAAAAATATCGGAAATAGATAAAATTATGTTGATTAATTATATTAATGATGAATTTAGACGAAGTCTTCAATCTGCTGTTTATGGAGGACAGAACTTAGATCATCCACTCTATCAAGAACTTCATCATTACGAATCCAAAGGTAATACTAGGCAGAAGTTCAGAAAACCGTTATCCTGAAATGCTAAGTATAAAAAGTCTTTCATATCACTTGCTATTGAATTCGCCAACAATGGAACCTTCCCACCGTTCCTATAGCATACATTAAATATTCATTCCTCTTTACACTAACTATGTTATGTGTACAGGAATTAAAGCGAATATACATGCATACATATAACATTTAATTGATTCTCTGTGTAAATAATATGAGGGTAGCGGATAACTAAAGAATATTTTATTTATATTTTAAACCTATTTAAATGGAATAATTAAATTTATCAAAAACAGCTCACTTCTAGACCAATGACATCATCATATTTATAATCTATGAACAAATCCTTTGTGCAAACTAAGTTTAATTGGCATCATTGTCTCATTGCATAAGTTCATTCTTAATATGCACGATTTCACCCGAAAAATATTCTTTCTACGAATTCGTAAAAAACTTCGAAACTGATTCATTAATAGCGCCCCTCCACCCCCCAAACCCCCTCCTAGTTATTCGATTCTGGAAAACCATGGAATTACTTCCATGTTCAACACATGAACCACAGAAAAGTTCCCATGTGGGAAAGTTTTATCATGTAAATGCTTTCACTTAGAACATTTTCACTTGTTAATAAAACGAATTATTATCTATTAGTCCTAAACAAGAAATGTATGTCAGAAAGATAAAAGTGTACTATTTTGTAATAAATTTACCAATTTGCTGGAAGATTGTATATTAGTACAAGACTTTATCATTTATTAAAATTGAAATATTCAATTTAATCTAAGAATAATTTGTGCAAAATTTCATCATTGAGTTAGCATTGCCTGGAAACTAATAATACTGCATTTGACATTATACTTTTTTATGGTCCTTCTAAAAAAATTACTTTTAAGTTTAATCAAAGAAAAATTATTCAATTTAAATTTTTAATGTGCAAAATTAATAGAGTCTATTCACATTGCGCACGCACATCCTAATTATGGCCATAAAATGTTTGGTGACACGTCCACAATAATAATTAATTTGATCACCTAAAATATTCTTAAGCTATGTAAATACAAAAATGGACGAAACACTTACACTATATTAGTAGGATGGTTATAACAACCACATGAAATGTAAAAAGACTTAATGAGGAGAGTATCTCGTACTTAGGTGCACCCAATGCACATAATAAACTAAAAAATAACTCTTACTCTAATCGTATGTATACCTTAATGTCAATAACACATTTCTTGATGCTTACTTTACTAGTATATGTTAATATCTTCATAACTCAATATGTTAAAAGCTAAAGTATTTACTTAGATTTTGCTCATAAATATTTACAAGATAGGATATTTTCTTAAATGTTTAAGTAAATTTGATCTCCAAGCATTTTGCATTCAATATAAACCATGGTGATTCGTCATTGGGACACCTAAGGCTGATGTAGCAATTCTTATATGGAAGCTTATCAACCATTGGCTCGAAATCCTTTGCGTCTTCTTCGATATTCATAGTACTATTATACTCGGATTTCAGGTTTTGAGGATATCTCGATGTATAGTTGTAATCACCTGGATATAAGGAGCATGTCCCATATAAGTATGAGTTTGTCATTATTTGCCAAATATTGCGTAGAAAATATTTGTTCAAAAATTTTTCAAATGAATATATAAAGAATGATGTCTCTTCTATGCTTCTTTTTGTGAAGATTTTACTATAATTGAAGATTTTATTGTTTGTCAGGTTATACTTTATATACTGATCACTACAAGAGCAGTTGTAGATTGTAGTTCTTCTATTAATGTCATGGATACATGAGTTCCCATGTCTTATTAGCAATTAATCAATTTATGATTAAATTTTTAAAATATCAATTTCAATTACAGAAATTTTCTATATAATGTAGCCATTGCTAAATATTAATAATAATCAGTAGACAAAGGTTCCCTGTTAGGGGAATGCATTTTAAGGTAATGTTTACAATTATTTAAAGTTCTAAAATAATGCTATACCCTTTTACTGTAAAATGCATGATATTTTTAATAATTCGTTTTTTGGAGTAAGTTATTGTGTTCATTTCTTAATTGATTACTGTTATGCCAAATTATTCTATGGAATTTAATATGGCGACCACCTTGAATCATGTGTGAATTCCTCTTTGGTAATACTGTGTTATTGACTGGAATAAATATAAAAAAATTAATAAGTTAAAGAGATGAAATGTGCAGGAATATTCAAACATAAGAGTTTGTGCACAATTGGTTTAAAAGGAACTTGATTCGAGGAAAATGTGTAAAATTAAACCCCTAATATATAGAGTGTATATATATATATATATATATATATATATATATATATATTAATTATTGAAGTTTTACCTTTTTTGTTCAATGTAAATGAACAGTTACCACTACTGGATACATTCCTGACATTTTCATGACACTAAAATTATTACAAATGTACTATGTATAATGCTTAGTATTTTTATTAAAAGTTTTAATCTTAGTTTAAGGTTCCTATAATTACATGAACGGTAAATATTTGGAATGTAAAATAATATATTGAATAAAATTTACTTTTTCGACACAATAAGAAAAGATACATATTTTAGAACGAGATTTGTACAACTCCAATGAAATATTTATTAAGACAATATTGTGAAAAACTTTGTTTACGAATCTGCTCAATAAATTCTAATCCTAGTATATAAAATTTTACATTATCACCAATAATTTAAGGAACAATATATTCAAATACTGTAAAATATTAAACAGCTTTTTTCACTAGCTTAGTATCAAAAATTACCTACTCAAAAAACTTTTGGAAAATTTTTGGAGCAAATATATTTAAAGCATAACCTGCTTAAAAATGGTTCAATATATATATATATATATATATATATATATAAATATGCATGTATATATAAATATAATATATTTATAATACATTTATATTTATATATATATATATATATATATATATATATATCAGTGGCTTATAAATTCTTAAGAAATGGAAAAGTTAAGTTTAATATGCGCCTTAAATTTTAAAAGGTATTTGACAAAAGATAATAATTTATCGATGCAAAATATGGAGGAATTACATTAGAAAAGGAAAACAATGATTTTATATTTATTTTATATTTTATGTATAAAATTTTGGGAATATTGGAAATCTGATTAGATATTTCATGAGGTTGGATTAAAATATTTATTACTATTTAAATGTCAGCCATCAAATTGAAAATCATAATAAATTTCGTTTGTTCCGAATGCATGGCCCGATTCAAGTAGGGGCGGCTGAATGAATATTTGTTAAGGGTAGGGCCCGGCGGTATATCGATACCGAAACCGATACCGCGGAATTTTGACAATACCGAAGAATACCGTTACCGCGGTATCTTGCTTAAAAAATTTATCGGTTTTTATTTAAGAGTATATGTACATGACCACGGATCAATATTTACAGTATGAAACTTAAATAAGTTATAGCACTTTAGAAAACTCAGGAAATTTTTTTAAGAAGAAATGTCTAGTAATCATGCAGTAGCAATTATATGCCCGCTTAGCACCCAAAAGTTGTCATAAACATCTTCACAAAAGCAAACTATTTACAGATTTTTACTTAAAAAATTAAATTTGCAAATTTGTCCATTATGGTTAAGGTAGAGTTATTTCTTAGTAATGTAATAATCATGATGATGAAATTTAAGTCCTTTTAATTTATGTTCTAGTGTGAAAAGTCCATTGCAGTTTTAACAAACTGTTAATGTGTAAAATTTCTGTAGGGTTGCACTTGTCTCTTGCTATTAATATTCAAAATTTTTTTCTATGAAGCAGTTAAAAATTCTATTTTTTACCAGACTCTAATGTTCAATAAAATTCATGTAATAACTAGGTCAATCTTAAGTCAATTATAGTCAAAATTTAGTAAGCAATTCTCTTTCACATAGGAACTCCGAAAAATATCATAAAATTTATATAATCATTGATTACTACAACTGCAAAACATTGATTATAATATTTTTGTAATAAATTATAATTTTGTAGTCCTGAAATAAATACCTAAGAGAAACTTAGACCTAAATAATTTCAAGTTTTGAGGTAGAATGAATATGTAAAAACTGGATTTTTAGGTAAATAATGTCAATGTTATATGGTCAAAGTTTGAATTTTCTTAAGCAAAACAATAAATGCCTTATTAATTAACGTCAATCTTCGAGCATAAGCCACATCCCAAACTTTGAAGGTTGTTTTTTGGTGTAAAATCACTATCTTGGTGAAACATATAATTTCTGACTTAGCCTTTGGTGCTTTTTAAATTATTTAAGTTGTGGCTATTTGCCAGAGTGCAGTTATGAGTTTGTGCCCATTGCTTTGGGCTTCATTTTAAGCTGCGAAATTTATATGATATCATTTGACGAATTGTAAATTAGCGTAAGAAAATTCAAATTCCAATGGCAGGGATGATTGCAAATTTGTTATAAATTGCTTGATGAATAAGTGAAGAGGATCAGTAACTTTGTCAACGTTATACCCCGTTTACACGTGACATGAGACATGCATGTCTTGTGTTTTCAACGAGCGAATGTCACGTCTAAACACCCAAAACACGCGACATTCTCTACTTTTTTTTGTTAAATTTCACAAATAACTATTTTCAGTGATATATCCGCAAATTATACAAATCTCAATGTTTTACCAGCAGTTCCAAGAATTCGGCAATCATACTCGTCCAATTCAGATGAAGGAGCAACGCAATTTTTTGGCTTATATTCAACTATCTTACAATTCACCTCAGATAAATTGAAGCTTTTTAGTAATATATGAAAATATAGAGAAAGAATCCACGAATTCAACTGTATCAAAATGGACACACTAGATTATTGAAATTTTGATAACGACATTTATAACAAACAAAAATTGCTCTTTGTCATTTTGGAAAATTTGTTTAATAACAAAATTAGAAACTTAAATTGTTCATTGCAATACAAAGGTCATCATCGAATATTCTGATATATTAGCTACAATAGTTTTTGAATATATTATTAGTGTAAACAATACTTTTTAAACAAATATTAAAGATCTTCTAAAAGTGTATATATCTTTAGTCAAATCATGTATATATATATATATTAAATGTATCCCAAATTGATGCAGGCGAATTGGGAACGGAGTACTGCCTCATTATTTGGTTTACTGCACCACTGACTGTAGACCGTCATTTGCACAATTACATTATTCAGCAATGAATTCGGAAATGATTGTTTTCTATTCTAAAACCCATATATTTATGATTTGTGAAAAAATATGGCTTCAAGAATCCTTGAGATCTTGCATTCACAATTATGCTTTAAGAAGTTGAGAACTCATTCGATCAAACAGCAGTTAGCATAATTTACTGTTGAATGTATTTTCGCATCATGGCGATTTGCTTAAATAATATATCATTAAAGAATATATAAAATTCTTCACAATGAATATATATATATATATATATATATATATCTTAATAGGAGTGAAAAAGTATCCTAATATAACATTTAAAATAATTATCAT
>CABFPE010000458.1:414227-430272 GCA_900660155.1 Hofstenia miamia
ATATATATATATATACATGTATATTGCGTTAATAGAATTTACAATTCACTACATTTAATTCTGTTAAATATACATACACTAAAAGATATTCAATATGTTGGTGGTGCTTTGTTTATTCATTAATCTTTGTTTATTCTAATTCTTAATAATTAGGGATTCAGAAATGTTAATATTTGTTGTTTTCATAATGATCTTAAAATTATTGATGTTTGCTCGATGTTGGTGAGCATAAACTTTGGAATTTAAATGCCCTGATAGATTTTCATTAACCCGAGTTTGTAGATGTCACTTTGTTCACCGATGTAAGAATGGTGACATTCTTCACATGTAAACATGTAAACAATTGATGAAACAAGCATCTGTGAATCGGATCTTTGTTGCGAAATATATTACAGGTCTTCTTAGTTTCTAATATTGGTCTTATTCTTGTGTATCTTAATTTCGCACTAATTTAGCACCACCAACATATTGAATATCTTTTAGAGTATGCATATTTAACATAACCATGTGTTTACACATTAATCATTATTACATTTTAGTCTTAGTTACGTCCATCTTTATCCTTATTTTGACCACACATGGTTATTTGATGGATTATGCCACATTACATTCTTTTGAGATATCTTACTATTATATAATTGATTACAATATTTAATGTTGTTTGAGACACTTGTCAAAAATTATTGTTTATTGGGAATTTTTCCCTAATCGGGGTCTTTGCAACCCTTCACTTTACATATAAAGTGTGCTCTTTGTAACGACATTAAATTGATTCAACTTAATTATGCTCTTTCATTCATTTTGGATTATTACCAAATAACGTTGATTTGTTGCTTTTTCTTGCGTTAATCTTAAAAAAATGTATTTCTGGGATCCAATATTAAGTGTTCCCGCATAATCTAAATTTGGAATAAATCACATCAGTTTAACTTTGTGGGAACCCTAAAGACTCAATTCAAGTAATTTCAATAAGCTGCAAGTATTATACTTGCAAACTTGCAGCACTTACACTTCCAAATAGGGGCCTACATATGTCTGTGATTCACACATTTCAAAACTCCACACGAAGCGACATATTGGTGGTTCATCAAAATATGATTTCACATTCCTCTACAATAAATAATTAATGAATCTTTCAATTGAGTTTAGATTAGTGATGTGCATAGAGGTTTCTTAATGCTGCGCTCCTCATCAAAAAATTCCTTCTTGCCCTTATCCACTCATATTCGGAAATTTCACCTGTACCCGTCAGTGCCCAAGAGATTAAAAATTTCTAAGACAATTCTTGTTAATTATATGTTAATTTTTTCAAATTTTTTTAATTATACGTGGTTCATTCAATAATACCTCGGACTAACTAAGAAAGATGCACAGCACAAAAACTAAAACAATTTTTATTGAACTGCATTAAATACTAGTTCGAAAAACTTATTTAATTATTTTTTTAATATAAGTACCATTGGCAGCAATCAGCTTATTACATCAAATAACCAATTCTTCAAATGCATCAGCCAAACGTTTTCCAGGGACTTGGGCAAAGCACTTTTAAACAATGTGCTGCAGTGCATGTGATGTCTCAAAGTGATGTCCACTAATGTTTTCTTTATGTACTTGAATAAAAAGTTATCGCTTGGAATAAAATCCCTGCGTCACGTTGGATGTTTTAGAAGTGTAAGACCACTCCTTTTTGTTGAAATTTTGCAATATTATTTGCATGGATGGGAGCACTCTAAACAAGCAGCCAAATTGGAACAGGTCTTGATTTCTGTTTCTTCTTGCGGTATTGCTCAAACAATTTGGCATAGTATTGACCACTTATTATTTGTCCATTAGGCAGGAAGTTTAAGTGATTGACTCTACCTTTATCCCAAAACACTGAAAGCATCATTTGCTTTTGATGTGAGGTGCCACTTCTCATCTTCAAAGGAGGCTTCTCTTTTTCAACCCTTCACTTTACATATAAAGTGTGCTCTTTGTAACGACATTAAATTGATTCAACTTAATTATGCTCTTTCATTCATTTTGGATTATTACCAAATAACGTTGATTTGTTGCTTTTTCTTGCGTTAATCTTAAAAAAATGTATTTCTGGGATCCAATATTAAGTGTTCCCGCATAATCTAAATTTGGAATAAATCACATCAGTTTAACTTTGTGGGAACCCTAAAGACTCAATTCAAGTAATTTCAATAAGCTGCAAGTATTATACTTGCAAACTTGCAGCACTTACACTTCCAAATAGGGGCCTACATATGTCTGTGATTCACACATTTCAAAACTCCACACGAAGCGACATATTGGTGGTTCATCAAAATATGATTTCACATTCCTCTACAATAAATAATTAATGAATCTTTCAATTGAGTTTAGATTAGTGATGTGCATAGAGGTTTCTTAATGCTGCGCTCCTCATCAAAAAATTCCTTCTTGCCCTTATCCACTCATATTCGGAAATTTCACCTGTACCCGTCAGTGCCCAAGAGATTAAAAATTTCTAAGACAATTCTTGTTAATTATATGTTAATTTTTTCAAATTTTTTTAATTATACGTGGTTCATTCAATAATACCTCGGACTAACTAAGAAAGATGCACAGCACAAAAACTAAAACAATTTTTATTGAACTGCATTAAATACTAGTTCGAAAAACTTATTTAATTATTTTTTTAATATAAGTACCATTGGCAGCAATCAGCTTATTACATCAAATAACCAATTCTTCAAATGCATCAGCCAAACGTTTTCCAGGGACTTGGGCAAAGCACTTTTAAACAATGTGCTGCAGTGCATGTGATGTCTCAAAGTGATGTCCACTAATGTTTTCTTTATGTACTTGAATAAAAAGTTATCGCTTGGAATAAAATCCCTGCGTCACGTTGGATGTTTTAGAAGTGTAAGACCACTCCTTTTTGTTGAAATTTTGCAATATTATTTGCATGGATGGGAGCACTCTAAACAAGCAGCCAAATTGGAACAGGTCTTGATTTCTGTTTCTTCTTGCGGTATTGCTCAAACAATTTGGCATAGTATTGACCACTTATTATTTGTCCATTAGGCAGGAAGTTTAAGTGATTGACTCTACCTTTATCCCAAAACACTGAAAGCATCATTTGCTTTTGATGTGAGGTGCCACTTCTCATCTTCAAAGGAGGCTTCTCTTTTTTAATGTCTTCATTCATGTAAGTGTAATGAAAGAAATGTTTCGTCCTCAGTAACAATATTATATATAATGGCATCACCATGCTGATTTAAGCAATTGCAAATTTGATATAGACTTTTATCACAATTCCGTATTCTAGCTTATTCCTATGTGACAAAAATTAGTTTTGTACGTAATATACTTATATTGCAGGCAATAATATTAATTTAATTTATCCATATAAACAAACATAGGGTCAGTTTTCAAAAGCAATTGCTTTGATTGAGTTATCATGTTTCTTTCTAAGTTAGTCCGAGGCATTATTGAACGAACCACGTAATTTGTTTTTGAAAAAAATCGTATAATATTTCACATAATGTGAAATACAATGCTTATCTGCACCGGCCCATACTGAATAATAATTATTCGCAAACGCAAGGTGCGGAATGATGAAACTGGGTACACGTGGGTAGTATTCGCAACAGCATATTACTAGTTTAGCTTAATAAAAATTTTGATATATACACNCAACCCCAGCTGCGGAAATCAATGGTTCGACAACAGGTAATGCCTGGTCTACATTTTTGGCATATCTTTATTCGCCCAAAATCGATGTTTCTGCCGACTCATATTGGATGACCCAACCCCAAAATTCTCTAACGGCGCTGATCAAAACTGTCCTTGCCTGTATACCAAGCAGCTCTGGAGTAGAGAGGGTTTTCTCTGTTGCCGGAAATATGCAGACACCAAAACGAGCAAGGCTATCAGAATAAAATTTTTCAAACTTATTACTTGTGAAGTATAACTTTTAGAAAAATAAAAAATTAAAAATACGTGTTTTTTAATAGCGAATAGCAACTAGCGAAGTCCAAATCGCGACTAGCGAAAGTCAAATAGCGATAGTTAGCGATAGCGGGGTATTTCAGTAGCAGTCACACCTCTGGATGGAACGATGGATATTGATAAATGGAATGGATCGAACTGTTGAAGAACTGTGAACTGTCTTTGTGATACAGCTTCGGGCAACTGTGCCCATCACATTCTCTCTTGTTATTAATTTCGAAGATGCTACCTAAATAGTAGTGGTGAATTGTTACGCTAGTCTTGGAGTATTAATTAAGTTATCACTATAGTTATACAGTGAGAATGAACGTACACATTACCCCGCATATTGGAATCTGTATGGTGTTGTATCTAAATTATGCTGCGTTATTCTGCACATCCTTTGCCAGTGTGATGATGTTACAATATATATATATATATCTCCTGATATAATTAAACAAAATTTTAAATGGCGTCTCGAATCTTTAAAATTGACAAAAATTACTAAGATGTTGATAAAGATTTGACACAGAAAATCAGCAACAACAATGTGTTAAATCGCGGTTGATAGCCAAATAAATCTGAAATATTCGTAGACCCAATCTATTAAAGGAATTATAAGCAAGCAATGTAACCTTGTACTTAATTCAATATGAAATAGGCAGCTAATGCAGACACTTGAGCAGGAGCGTAGTGTTTGTTGGAACACTTGAGGAAGGCCAGTCTAGCAGCAGTGCTTTGAGCCACTTGTAATTTGCTCAAGTACGTTATGGATAAGCCTAGAAAAATATATTCTCTTATTCGAATACTAAAAGAAACTCATAATATATATATACATATATAATAACTCAAAACTATGGATTGTTTCTAAATGTTTTGATTTATTTGAACAAAGGGAAGAAAGTGGAAAAAATACATCAATTATCAAGCAATCGAAATTCATAATGCTTGCATGAAATTTACGCAATTTCCTATAAGCAAAGTAAGTAAAAATAATAATAATAATATATTAAATTTTATCAACATTCCAGAAATTTATTAGCACGGGATTGCCGTAGCTCTATTTGTAGTAAAAATATATTTATTTAAAAATTTCATGATAATCTAAACATATTTAGAGTTCCCTTATTTATAACGTTTTTATACTAACATATCCGTTAAAAAAATTAATCCATAATGGTACACATCCAAGAAAAAATTAACTCGAACTAATGCAAATTGCTCTTGAGTATTTGGGTGGATAGACTTGAGTCTTATGTTGGTCAAAAACTTGTTTATGAAAGCCTAACTGTCAAAACAAGGTTTATGACAACATTCTATTTTGAGTTTATAGTAATATTGAAATGCTAAGCAAAAATGAAATAAACAAAGTTTATCTGACAAATTCACAATGTCAATGTATTGTTATCCTTAGCATCAACTGAGAATAGTAAACGTCACATTTTGTTGCTATTACAAAAAATTATTTAAAAACAAAATATTCTTTGGAATGCAGTATTTTATTGTTTCTAATAAAGTTATACATTTGTTGTCAAAATGCAAGTTTCATATTCATGCCATACTCTAAAAAATGACAATTCTGTAAGCTCAAATATTGTAATGGTTTTATTTTATTACAATTTAAATGAAATGTGATCTTTTGAAATTATTAAATATTTGTAAATCAACTTGATTAATTTTATGCATTGGCAATTGCATATACTGTAAATATTTATAGATAAGAAAAAGAAACAAACATTGAAATATCAATAATAAAAATAGCACCAAAATATAAAGGTCATAAGAAGTCTCTAAAACAATCCAATATTGATAATAATCAAACATCATGATTTCAAAAGATTATATAGTTAACCACAGCATTGTAGGAATTGACAGTCGAGTATAAATAGCATATTGCTGGATCGTTTGTTGAGATTGATAGTGCATGCTTCATCAATCTAAGAGTTGGAATACATATTCTATTTTGATAAAAAACGTTTTTTCAATGCAGAGCACAAGATTAAGATAAGCCACAATTTTTTCTGGAACAATTTCTATCAATGCAAAGTTGAAGAACTTCATGTCTTGGAGTAACACAGTGCTTCCAAATAATTTGATTTCTCCTATGTCTGGCTAATTTACATGCCGTAAAACTTTAGCTATTTTTAGTGTTGCAAATGAAAATTTCTTAAGCCAAATGTAGAAGATAAATACCTGAGATAACAATTTTATTATTAAGTGTTAGTTAATGATTGTTTAGTAATCAGTTAGTATTGATATCTGAATTTTATACATAGTTGGCAATGTTGGCTTTTTGTTGGTTCTTGAGTGGCAAATGTGTGGTCATTATTGGCATTTTGTTGGCAATGTCGGTTTCTTGTTGGCTGCTCAATGGCAAATGAATTGGCATTGTTGGCTTATTGCTGGCATTTGTTGATGGCCCAATATTGGACCGCTGGCCAAATGCCAATATTGGCCAATATTGGCAAGTACAATGGGCCATTCTTGGCTCATTGTTGGCTTGTTACTTGGGAAATCAATTTGTTTCTTAAAAGTAACGCTAGTAAAAATAGGCTTAATAAGGTTATATGGTGCAATCAATACACCAACACATTGGGAGAAGAAACCACTTATAAAGAGAAATGCAAATTGCCTACTTTGAGAAAAATGCAATATTCCTGAAGATTTCCCGATCACAACAAGCATTTCTGCCAAGTTTCAGTGATTACTGAATTTCATCATGGAAGTGATTGAATTGGAGCGCAGTAAACAAAATCTTTTTGCTCTTCACTGTTAATATATTATTTTTTTGTGAACGGGAATTATACTCAATGTGACTCAATAAATCTAATAAATATAATATCCATTAGCAAGCCAAATGCGCAGCAGACAAACAAAATTTTTCAAATTCATCATAGTTACATAAAATGTAACAAGAGTTGATTTGTATAGAATTAAGAGAAGAAGTTCACACATTAATAGCTAAAAATTTTTCAACTAAGTGTTCATTCCAAAGGTGGTTTTACTGTTAAATGCGACATGTTTTATTGACAGAATAACCCAAATTTCAAATATATTGTAGACAAAAAGAATGACATGTTTCAAACATATTTTTAGGATGGACGTGGATTAGTTAGATATGCCGGGAATTTCATTATGGAAACAATGTTTGGCTATCAAAATAACAATGTGGGTGCAGTTTGTGTGTTAGGTATATATATTTGAATATACTGTGATGTGGATTGAAAATCTGCACTTATATCGATCCCCGAATAGCCTTTCATTTGAACATTCGCTTAAGAATGGATTGTAGATGTATATTTTTTAGAAGAAGCATGTAAAGAAATGGGTTGACAATGCCGAGTGCAATGAATATTGATTCAGAGACACTAACAATGTATCTTTCAAAATCATTGAGTGTGTAACATGCAATCCTAAAATAGAAGAACTACTTTCCAAATAATGCATTTTGATGATACCTTTGTATAAATTTGCAAAATATTCATTAACATGAGCTTTTTAAATCCATACCTTGACTAAGAATGTTATATTTTCTTACTATGCTTTTTTACCTTCTTTATGGAAAATTAATAAATATGTCGATCTTAAATTTTCACAATTATTTGATTTATATCTCTAAGTTTCTTTCGAAAAATTTTAATAAGCCTTTAAGAATATATAACGGAAAATCGTCATTTTAATGTATATCGAAATGTACATTTCCCGAATGATTATATTTTAATTACTAAAACAATGATTATTAAATGTAGTAAGTTCAAGAAACTACCTACTAAAATATTTCAATTATATGTACAGGATTATTATTCAAATTGTAGCATTAGCGCATCTGAAAATTTGCAAAATCGTCAGACATTTAGTAGTTATTTTAGCAATACAAAAAAGATTCAATGCATTCAAAAATTATAAATTATTATTATAATACAATTTTTTTATATTTTGCAGATTAAGTTTATTCTTACTCAAATAATAATTAAAATCATCATCATCATCATCATCATTATCATCATCATTATCATCACAATATCATCATCAACACCATCATCATCATCATCGTCATCATCATTTATCATCATCGGGCAAAAATTCAAACCAACCTTCTCAGGAATTTTTAAATTCTGTAATGGATTCCTCAAAGAAATTTAAGACACATATCTAATAAAGCTATTTAAAATTTGAAAACTTGGAAGGATAGAGTGTTTCCTATATTTCTTAATGAATCAGTTAATACCTTATTCTTAAAATTCTGCATTTTCTATAGTATTTATAAGAACGAATCGGAGGCATCATTATTTCAAGGGAGGCACGATTATGAAAGCAAAACTTTTGACGTTAAACTGGGTGAAAAACTTAGAATAATTATTATTGTTCGTATAAAATCACAAAAACCGAAAATTTAGCAAAATCTTAGCATATTAGATTTTCAGAAGTCTCTGAAGTGTATATCTTACGCGTCAGGTTGATTCTTAAATAATTCTTAAATTTTGAGCCTTTTGAGCCTCGTGATTGTTACAAAAAGAATTCTTATAAAAAATGAATATAAGTCGCATTAATGGATGAATAAAATGCTGAAAACACAGTGGAGAGATAAATTGAACTCTGACAGCTCTTGGGCGGTCTATCTTCAAAACAAGAATTCCATGTCATAATTTGATGTGTAAAACTATTGTTGTTACTTGCACCAAGGTGGTATTGTTTTCACCTCTGTCCGTCTATGTGTATATTTGTCAGCAGAATTTTTAAAAAAATAACTGATCTAATTTTTTTATAGAAAATCTTGAGATAGGTGTTAGTCTAAGTTGAACTACACTAAATTTTCAGACTAATCTGGATAGAGCAATGGGATCTAGAGCCAATTTGTTGCATTTGCACTCATAATCGGCGTATTTAAATTAATAGAATGATTTTTTTACAAGCCAGGAATTTTTTTTCACTGATTTATTTTTGAAATTTCTTCTAGCACTTAAATTATAATATAAACTGCAAAACTGAAAAGAATTTTGAAAATCAGAGCCCTTCTTGTCAAAATACTTAATATGATGCACTTGCAGTATTTTTATGAAGAACGCAGATAGTAAAGCTGTATGTTAGAATAAACTTCGACATATATAAATTTTCAGATCATGTGTTATTCCAGTCACTGCAGTGATGGGTCTCTTGGGTTACGGTTCCATAGGTTGCGATCTGTTTTCAACCCATGCAAATCTCATTGGCCTTAAACCGCCTTATCATCTGGGCATTGGGTAATGGAGAACTTTAAATGTTTTCAAAAATCAGATGCTTTTCAGATGCATCAACCACAGGCCAGCACATTTGCCCATAGATATGTTTACATCGTAAGGCTTCTAAATATCCTAAGGCGCTTGGAAAAATAGTTTGAAAATTTTTAAGGTAGAGTGTGCTGTTAATGGTTTTTCGAAAATTTTTTACTAATACATAAAAAACATGCCTAATATTTATAAAATAAAGAAATAAATCATGACATCAAGATTAAATAATGTTTGGTGTTGAGATGAAAGCGAGCATGCGCAGATCGGGCAAAGAAGACAACAAGGGAACACGTGCCACCTCTAGCTATTCAAAACCGGTCGGGCTTGTAAGAAACACAGTATTTCATCACAGAAGGAACCCAATTTCTCAAACAAAGGGAAAATTTAATCAAAATGCAAAAAGACGTCGAATAATTTTAAAAATTCTCTCCTCTACCATTCACGTTCTAAAAGCATTTTCAAAAAATCGGATAAATTTTAAATTGTTCAAGCATATGATATCACATTTACATATAGATGTGGTTATATATCAGGGCTTTTACATTTCCTAATGGACTTGGAAAAATGGAAAATGTCGACAAAACGGTTTGTATCTTTTAAAAAGACTGTACTTTTTAAGGTAATTCAAGAAATAAATCATGGAATCAATATTAAAAAATGTTTGTTGTTGATTCAGTGGCAAAATAAATGTCAAAGCTTAAAATGATAAATTGTAGTTAAGCAATGGATATTAGTATAAATTAAATTAGAAATTCATTAATTGTGTTAAATACAAAAACTTTCATATTTCAAGCTTTCTTTTTGGTTTAATTTATTTCTCCTTAAATGGCAATGAACTACAATATTTTATATTAAAAAGTGAAACACAAGTGTTTGTGCGGGAGAAACCTAGAAAATCTAAGCACTTTTCTAAGCAATCGCTTAAAATTTCAAGCACTTTTTTGAATTTTGCATTCTTAGCTCTTTAATGGAAATAATACTTTTAAAAGCGTTTTTAATTTGCAATGCTAAATGTAACTAAAGATCTGTAGAAAACAAAATCTAGCGGAAATTTTCAATATGATATATGTTTTAAGAGATGAAGTTTGATGTTCAAAGCTCAACACAATATCTAAGGTGTAGCCTTTTTTGAAATAAATATATACTCGAGAAACCTTTAGTAAGTTTTTTAAATACCTGTTGAATATGAAAAATCAAGGAATATAGATAGCTGACATTAGCATGTGTAGACTTGCACTTTGCACTAATCATATCTACGTTTAATGGAATAATTTTTGAATTTTTTTCAAGCCACGCCTTCCTTTCCAAGTTTTAGAATTTCCGGCTATTCATGAGTAGGACTATACGATAAATTAAACATTCGGTTACACAAATGGTGCATGCAATCATTTGAAATGTTTTATATTTCCACAGTAGGAATTTGAGAGGCCAAACTATTATTGATCACAGTCCTACCTAGTTCCATTGCTGAATTTTACCCTAGTTCTGTACCATTAGTCATTTTAAATTTTCTTGTCGGAAAAATGTATTCGGCCACCTGAAAAAAAAATTAACAAATTAGTAAATTCAAAAAAAGTTATTCAAAATAGGATACATAAGTTAATAGTTGACGCAATATAGGCAACAAAATTCTCTCTTATAATAGTTTGTAGGGTGTCTCTTTGAGTAAATACCAGCTTCAAGGTGATCAGGGATTGAAGCGAAAAGTTTTTCAATAAAGCTGTTGGGAATTGCATTGAATTCTTTCTTTATTGCATTCCACAGCTCCTCTTCGGTGTGAAGAATATGCTGTCCAATCCTATATTTGACCTCTTTACACATATTTTCGATAATATTAAAGTCTGGAGATTGACCAGGCCATTCAGCAAGGATAGCAACCCCATTATTGTGGAAGAAGTTTTTCATTTCTTTTAAGGTATGACATGGAGCACCATCCTGCTGATATATTGAATCACTTGTAAGGAGTTGCAAAAGTTCTTTTTCAAGAATCCGAGAATATTGAAGGTTCGGAGAGTACCAGTGATGTGAACAATCGCGCAAAGGCCACTCTTTCTTATTGCAACCCACACTTCATACTCCCCCGAGTAAATTGAGGCGAGAATCTGAACTTCTGCGCAGTTGGTCTCTTTGTCAACATTCTTTTTGATGAGTATAGTTCAAACCTTGACTTATCTGAAAATATAATATTAGACCAATATTCATCAACTTGGCCTACCTCACCCGGGGTAATCTTTGCTTTGACGCTAAGAATGTCTTTCTGGGTGCCACAAAAGTCCCAATTGAGTACTTTTTCAGAATGTTTCACACAGTTCTTGCTGTCACGAGGTGACCATCAGCCCATTCTTTGCGAAACTCCTCTGATGTATTTTTAGGATTTCGCATTGAAAGGCAAACAAGAACTGACTGGAAAGTTTTGGAGGTCTTCTTTGGTCTTCCGGACTTTGGCTTGGGGGCAATGATGTTTTCAGAAGTGAAACGTCTGAAGATATCTCCAAATGTACTTTGAATACACTCTACAAATTGCGATATATTACATTGACTCATCTCTTCCAAATGTTTGGAGATAATCAACTCGCAGATGGCAGTAGGTACATATCAGGCATCATATATGACGAAGAAAGATTGTTATTAGGTATATTCAAAATAAATAGACTAAAAATAGCTCAACGATGACATTGTTTACAGATTCTCTGATTTGGTCTGAATTGATTATTCATCATAACTTCCCTGTTGGATGGGAATGGGGAAGGAAACAAAAAGAAGAACAGTCCAAGATATACCTCACTGCTCAGCTTCTTTAAGGGGTTGATGTCATTAAGACATTCAATTTGTAAAATAATATCCGATATTGAAATAGTGAAAGAAGTCTTCATCGTGTTTACACACAAAAAATAAAAAATGAAAAACAGTCTGACGTAACAATGAGAAACAGTATGTATTAACGTAATGTGAAAGAATGCTTACCAAAATTTTGTATTTGTATCAGAATGGTTATGCAATATGTATTCGCACAACATGAATTTTACACCATTACGCTAAATTAATGGTTAACAAACAAATCAATTATAAAAAACGAAATGAGGTACACAATCAGAATCACATGAAAATTAATAATTTATGCAAAAAATCTATTAAAAGTGTGCGACAAAAACGACGTTTTTATTTACAATGAAAATGTAAACTATTACATATTAAGCGAGTGCTGTTAAAAAAATGTATAATGAATCGACATTTTGATTTGCGATGAAATACACAATTAATTTCATTAAGCATCAGCTGGTAAATCCCACAAGAATTAGTCAAAAAATAGAAAACAATAAAATCGATTACGTTTTTAAAAGAAATATCTGTAAAACTAACTAAGAATAATATCGCAAAAAGTGTTTTATACCTTTTCTAAGATAATCAAAACATGTTAAATGTCAGAGATTATTAACAACAAAAACGCATCAAATAGCTTGAATTCTTTCAGTCTAGGTTTCTTTCATTCAATGTGAAATTCCACCATGCAGGCCTTATATGATATAGCTATAAACCGAAATTCTTTGCTGTAGCGCATTGTTCGAATATCAATGAAAAGCCAGTCTCAAGTTATATAAGCATTGAAATCACATCTCAAAATATTTTCAAGTCATACGAAACTAAAATTCTTTCTATGTATAAAATTTTTCTGCTATTATGAGAGCCTAAAATATATATTTTTATTAGTTGTTTTATTAGTTCCAAAGTTCAAAGTATTGCTACGGAGTTTCAATACATATGACATTTTTTTGTTATAGTTTTGTTGCAAATTTTTTTAACGCATTTAGCAATTTTTAGAACTGCAATCATTGGAAGAACTGAATATTGCTTTAAAATGAAGATATCTCTTCGTCATAGGCATTGACCAAATACAAAATTTCACGACCACTTAACTATAAACCATCTTCTATATTTTCAAGGTATTTTCTCGAAGCCTATAAATAAATTTGGAAATTGTTAGCCATGGAAATATCTATTAGTAAATGTGCTGGAAAGTAATGTTGAAAATTTGTACTAAGGCTCATTGTTAATTAAGATTTTTTAGAAAAATTTACAATTCTTTAATTCTTAATGCTAAGGTAATCATGAGATCTAAGTCCTCTGAGGACAACAGCGAGTCGCAACTGATTCACTTTATATAATGTAGATAGACTACACAAGCCCATTGAAGTCATGAACAAAGTTATAGTTGTGACTCTATCACACTGGGGTTGGAGATTCTTTACAAGAAAAGCCTTAATGGGACCATGAGCGATCGCAGCATTGAAACTTAGTTGAATGTCTGAGTTCGCATATCATAAAAAAGTTTGCAAGTTATGAGTGCATAAAATCTTTTCCATGAAATTATATACATTTTAAGAAATTTTGAAGCTGTTTAAGGTTAATGATGCTTAATTATTTACACAAAAATAGTTTTGAAGCTCTAGTTTCTCCCTGATTTTTAGGGGCTTAACTCCAATAGATCTCTTATAGTGAATATTTGTGCTAAAAGTCATTCATATGTTTGAAAACTTGTAAAGTCTTCCCATGCCTAATGTTTATAAAATAAAAGAGTCTATAAGGCCCATGCATCAACACAAACGTCAATTATGTCATATGTAGTAAGCAAGCACTTATTTTGTAGTGTTATTAGTTTATGAGGTAGTAGTATAAGTTTAGGAACTTAAAAATTCCAGTGTTAATTAGGGACAAAAGTATGAATCATAAAACCTAAAGATAGGCATTCTGATAGGCAAACTCTATTTTTATGTAAAAACGATGTATTTTTCCACTTTCAAATTTCCTAGGCATTTTATAACTGAACCTAAACTGTTAAGCTTAACAATTAATGTGCGAGGGCTGCTTGAAGTAGAGCTAAAAATACTAATAAGGAAATAGTTCATGCTGATCGCAGGAATTCCAGTTACCTATATTTCCAATCTCTGACTTTTGAAAAGAATGGAACTCGTTTTATCAATTTGCCTGGATTTATTCACTCTACATGTAGTAAAGACATTATGGATAATGAATTATTGAGTAGTACTTTTTGCATCTTTTATTAATTAAGTATATTTCCTGAATTTCTCTTTTACGAGGAAAGTTCTGTTCAATAATATTTTATTATTGGTCGTTTGTTTAATTCAAAAAGCGCAAAAACGAATAATTAAATTGCTTCAAATTTCAAGCATACCCATTTTAAATACTTCGCTTAAGCATTGAATAAAATTACGCAACATTATGATTAATGCCTTATTGCAATGCTTCCTTCTAAATTGAATTTGCTGAAGCATGTCCTCCAGAAAATGGATATAATTGCGATAACCATTGCAATGAAGATGAGTTTAAATGTAGTGATTTTACTCTACCTGTATTCCCATCCTCAAAGTTAATGATGGTGTACAAGACTGTCCAGTATACGATGATGATGAATATTTCAAAAGGTGTGCTGATTTTTCCATCAAATGCAAACATTTTACTAACATGTGCATTTCATTTTACAGGATCTGCAATGGTTTAGTTGATTGTCCCTTTGCCACCGATGAAGAATCATGTGATGAATGCCCAGAATTTAACTGCATAAACAACCAATGCATTGGCTCAAGCAAAGTTTGTCAAAATGAGAGTGACTGCATTTTGCAATGTAGCTGTCCTCCAGGATATTTGGTTATTGATAAAGAAGAAATGATTAAGGAAGGGAAAAATTATAAACTAGTGTGCAGTCCTACGTTCCTCTTTGAAAAGATATGTGAATTTCCACAATTAACTTGCCAGTACGATTTTCCATTTATTCAATAAGAAAACTTTAACGAATGCTTATTCTGTGCTCATGCAATTTAAGCATAGCAAACAAAATTGTAAGCTAAGAAAAACTACCTTTGTATATAATAGGTTATTATGTCTTTTGCTCGGGGATATCCTAAGTCGGGCTTCGAACAGTATTTATTAGAAAAACAGGCCTAAAATGCGCTGAAATTTCAAAATAACTTACTATTACACAGTGAATGAAATATAATTTATAAGCAGTGTGGAAAACCAAAATGCTGAAATTTTACGTTTGCATTCCATTCTTTTCTAAACTCAATTTAAGATTTTCAATTGCAGGGCTTCGATTTCATTGCATTTTGCTGAAATACCCAAATTTGATCATGTAATGGAGAAATTCAAAATTATGGTGAGGATCACTAAATGGGCCTATTTAGCGTAAATGTATATGAACCCATGTCTATCTCTACCCTTATATTTATTTATTGATTGCTTAACAAAAATTGTAAATGTCGTTTTTTATCAGTTTTGTGGTTTGGTATCGAATTAGACAAGTTTTGTGTATTAGCTAAAAAATGAGAAATGAATAAATGTTATTGAATAGCAAAATTTTAATTGATGATCTCCATAGCGAAATAGGTTGATAAAACAAATCAAATGTAAACCATCAATTATAGCTAATTTTAGATATTCAAGAAGATGTTTTTCAAAGTCGCAGCTTTGTGATTACAAAGATGATTGTAGTACTCAATCTATGTTCGATAGTACAGATGAAAATATGTATTGTAATTCCAAGAACTGCATAAAATGTGATTCCTTTCCAGAATGTATACCTGAGGACAAGCTCTGTAACAACGTTTATGATTGTGAAAAAGCTTTTGATGAATTAGCTGATGTAGGCTATGCAAGGTCTCCGGCTGGATGCGATGAAGCTTTGTCGTTGAGTCATGAAGCACAAGCATATTTTGAGGCAAATTTTCAAATATTTCGCACTATTTTATACAGATTAGCACAAAGTATATTTCTATATATATATATATATATATATATATATA
>CABFPE010000458.1:430438-448325 GCA_900660155.1 Hofstenia miamia
AAAAATATATATATATATATATATATATATATATACTTGATTCTATTTTCATAAACAAAAATATGTTGTTATTATTTTTTAAATCCAGGAAATACAGTGGGGTAAAATAGATATTTCATGTTATTGTTGAGATATTTTCAAATCCTTGAATACTAATTTCACCAATATAATTACTTTGTAACTTATTCACTTTTGAGTTTTCCACCATCCTAATTTAGGAACAAAAATAACTCCCATTGATTTGAAACTATAGAGCAAACAGGAAGATTAATATAATATAATATGATAATCAGCCACTAACATTCTTATGTTTTAGAATCCTTCAGATAAAGTGTTTTTTACAAGTTTGGTACTGCATGTTCAATTTATCGATGAACTCTGCTCTTTTCCTAATTGGAGAGAAGACTATGAGAACAAAAGATATGAATTTCAATCAATGTCAAGATATTCTTATATTGCAATGAATTTTACAAACGCAATTATTTGTATTTGCGGCTTTCTCCTTGGAGTTCCTCTAAATTTTTTTGTTAATTTCTCTTTCAATCGAAGTTTTAAGGAACAACAATTATAATTATCTGCTCATTTTAGCAGGTACGCTTATTGATTTGTTGAATTTACTCATCCGCCTGACAATTCTATCAATTGAGTTGCTCAAACCTAAATTAATATTTGGAGAGCTGACTTACACATCGCATAAACTAACTTACGATGTTCCTAAGTATTTCATTATTTGTAGAATCATTAACGCTATCCGAGCCTTCAATCAGTTCTTATCACCAGCGTTGTTAGTTGCCATTTCTATTGAACGTCTCATTATTACAAGGTTTCCTACAATTTCCGCTTCGATTTTATCAAAAAAGAACCGTTTATTTGGTCTTTCAATTTCTATACTAATTACAATACCCATAAGCGTTTGGTATGCATTCGGTGCATCTTGGGATTTTATGAATTATAACTCACGTTGGGTTATTTTTGATTCTTCGCTCCACTGTGTTTTCGGCATTTTGACAATTTATCGGTATGATGAAATTTTTTCTGTAACACCTATTTCATTTATTGCAAAAAATAAATTTTCTAACAACTTAATAGAGATGGTTTTTACAATCTTGCTGCCGGTTTTCTTGCAAGGGATTGTATATTCGTACATATATAGTAGAAAATCAAGGAGCGAATTTGTGAACAAAGCAAAGACAAGATTTACTCGTATTTGTTTATTTGGAAGCTTATTGTATTTTCTGTTCTGCTGCCCCTTAATATTCATGAAAAGTGTAAGTCTTTTGCACACTTATCGTATTACTTGGGAATATGAATATTCATTTAAAAAATGCTCTTCGTGCATAAGCGTGTCGCTTTACAAATCGCATTTTTGGATTGCAGATGGATACGAAGTTCTCAAAAGAGTAACAGCAAAGTAAGTAAATCTCTATCTTTGGGCTTTATTCCTTTTTCTATTTATTTATTTTGTCATAAACTTTATCTATAGTAATATGGATTAGGTTTCTGAGTTTCCAATCAGGTTCATGGAATTTACTGGGATTAAATATTTTAGTGGGCTGCAATCATAAGTGAAGTTACTCTTAATTTTTTGACGAAAAATGTTTTGCCATATAACAAGGAAACTTAATCTGACTGCTATGGTACAGGACTGGGGCAAAATCCAACAATGGGACTAGGCACCCAAGTAACAATGATCAATGGGCCATTATTGGTCCATTATTGGCATCGTTGGCCAATATTGGCCAACCATTTGCCAATATAAACCATTAATGTTAGAAGGCAAATTGTTGGTATATGAATGGCGTATTGTTGGTAAATATTGGCTTTTAATGGTGAATTGATGGCTCATTGTTGGTAAATTGATGGCACCAATAATGGACCAATAATGGCCCATTGATGGCTTGCTACTTGGGCAGGAATGGGATCACTAATATTCTGTGGAAATTACATTACATTTCAAATGATTCCTTGCGTAATTTTCAATTAGCATTGCAAATTACAAACGCCTTAAAAAGTATTTCCATAATATCTAATGTGCAAAGAAAGAAAAATTGGAAAAGTGCTTGAAGTTTGAAGAAATTGTCTAGAAAAGTGTTTAGATTTTCTATGTTTCTCTCAGACAAACACTTGTGTTTCCATTTTTAGTATGATATATTGTAATTCATTGCCATTTAAGGAGAAATTAATTAAATCACAAAGAAAGCTTGAAACATAAAAGATTTTATATTTAATACGGTAATGGGCTTCTAATTTTGATTTATACCAATATCCATTGGCCATTGCTTAACTACAATTTATTAGTGTAAGCTTTAGCATTTATTTTAGCATTGAATCAACAACAAACATTTTTTAATATTGATGCCATGATTTATCTCTTGAATTACCTTAAATAGTACAGTCTTTTTAAAAGATACAAACCGTTTTGTAGACATTTTTCATTTTTCAAAGTCCATTAGGAAACGTAAAAGCCCTGATATAGAACCACATCTATATGTAAATGTGATGTCATACGCTTGAAGTATGTAAAATATATCTGATTTTTTGAAAATTTTCTTAAAACGTAAATGGTAGAGGAGAGAATTTATTTAATTATTCAGCGTCTTTTTGCATTTTGATTAAATTTTACCTTTGTTTGGGAAATTAGGTTCATCCTGTGATGAAATATTTTGCTTTGCAGAGGAGGAAATACTGCGTTTCTTACCAGCCCGACAGTTTTTGAAAAACTAGGGGTGGCACGTGTTTCCTTTTTGTCTTTTCTGCCCGATCTGCGCATGCTCGTCGTCGTCTGCTTCATATCTAAAAAATTTGTGTCATTTGATTGGCCCAACTATTGTATTCATAAAGCTCCCACACACCTATACAAATCAGTCTGAAAATTTGTTGGAATTTGAGTTAGACTAAAACTCATCTCAAGATTTTTTATAAGAAGTTAGATCCATTTATTTCAGATTTTGTCTTAATTTTCTTTGAGGAAGTCTTCACAGTTTTTAAAAATTTCTGAGAATGTTGTTTTTAATTTTTACCAATGATGATGATGATTTTAAACTTTACCTGTTCTCTGTATTGATGATTCTATTACTTCATGCAATGCTTGCTGTTAGTGCGTTATAACTAGAGTGTAAAAATAAACTTAATCTGAACATTTTGGATGGGTTAATGTTTCTATTAGAATAATAACACTGTACATACAATTGAAATATTTAAGTCTATAGTTTCTTTGAACTTTCTACATTCATTGTTTTATAGAAAATAATTATTTTGGAAGTTTTAATTTCGATATACATTTAAATGACGATATTCCCTCATATATATTGAAAGGCTTAACAAAATATATTTTTCAAAAAATACTTAGTTTCTATGATCCAGTTCTTCCTATAACTGTATTTTGTGACCGTTCACATTCTGGCTTAGGTGAAGTGCTTTATCAGACTCATATATTTCGAAAGGCTTAATAAAATTCTTCAAGAAATACTTTGAAATATGAATCAAATAATTGTAAAAATTTAAGATCGATATTTTCGTTAATTTCCCATATAGAAGCTAAATGCAATGTAAGAAAAGAACCAACTCTATCTATCAAAAATATAACATTCTTGGCCAAGTTATAGACTTACTGAATATTTTGCTAATGTGTGCAAAGCTGCTTGTAATAGTCATTGCTTGGAAAGTAATTTTTCTATTTTAGGCTTGCATATTACAACCTCAATGATTTTGAAAGATATATTATTCGTGTTTCTGAATCAATATTCATTTCACTCAGCATTGTCAATCCATTTCTTTACAAGCTTCTTCTAAGAAATGTACATTTACAGTCCATTTTTAAGCGAATTTTCAAATGAAGGACCCACATCACAAAGTATTCAAATACGTAACTAGTACATAAACTGCACCCACATTGTTATTTTGATATAGCAAACATTGTTTCCATGAAGCACATATTGATGAGATTCACTACTGGCAGACGTAAATGTTCTCGGCATATGTAATTAATCAGCGTCCATCCCTAAATACATAATTGAAACATGTCATTACCAGTAACAAGAAATAAATCATAATATTCATAAATTTTATTTATTATATATCTATTATATATTATCATATATTTAAAATTTGGGTTATTCAATCAATAAACTATGTCGTTTCCGTTGACAAGCGCATTGAACAGTAAAACCACCGTGTGGAATGAACACTTAGTTAAAAAATTTGGACAGCTATTAATCACTCAACTTCTTACCTTCATTTTATACAAAACAAATTACTTTTTTATTGTAACAAGGTGGAATTTGACAAATATTATTTTTACATAACGCATTCGTCTTTCTAATGAAAATTTTGAATTAGTAGATTTATTGAAGCACATTGAGTGAAATTTAACGTCCGTTCACAACAGAAAATAATACATTAACATTGAAGAGTAAAGGGATTTTGTTTGCTGCATTTCAATTCAATAACTTCCATGATTAAATCCACAAATCATTGAAACCTTGCTGTTAAAAAGTAGTCCTGTTCCTGAAGTACAAGTAAATCAGAATTTTTTTCAATTAGAATTTACATTTTGTAAAATATTTCAACAGCTGCCCTGAAATATTTTGTTTTCTGAAGAAAAATGCGCAGATTACGTCCAGCTCCCAAACTTAAGTCGTAAAAGAAAGAGGAGACAATTTTTTATCTAGTAGTATTTTTAGATTTTAAATATCTTCATTTGTTCGTGGGTTATAAGCGTTTAAAAATTATTTGGGAAGCCATGACAGATTTTGCAAAATTCATAATAGATTTGGGGTTAACTGTAGTACAAATCGAATTTGGAAATTTATTTAAATGTGTTTAGTAAATTTAAATGTTAGCAGAGCAAATTCACGTTGCATTGCTATTGTTTACAAGAGTGTATAGAAATTTTCAATAGCCCAATTCAATTTATTCCTATAGTTAAACAGTATAAGCATGTATTATTAATCATGCATCCAGTAGTTCTGAATTAGTAAATCAATGATTATAATATTGATTGAACGGTCATCAATCCGCATCAATTGCTATGCATTTTAAATTAGTTTGTATCAGGTCCAAGCATAGTTATCCGCCGTTTTTATTATTGCCAATATATACGTATGTGTGTTTCTGTTCAGCAACGGAAAGAAAATTCGGACACGTTCGTCAACTTTTTGTCCGACAGTCAATGAGGCACTGATTCAGCTAATTTATTGTGAGGGATCGACATTGACATTTTCAGCCAGCATTCGAGTTGCAGGTTTTCATCGTCTTATTCTTCCGCTTTCAGAAGGGTAGAGTCGTCAAAATCCGACGGCCGACCTTTTCCCGTATTGTTCTCTAAGCTGGTGTCACCTGCTTTGAAACGTACACACCACACTCGACATTGTTTTTTGCTAATAGTTGCCTTACCAAAAAGTTGTTGATATCATGAAATCATTGTACTGCATTGCAGCCTTTCTCAACATGGTATATAGCATAACATGACGAATATGAATATGATTGTCACAATGGATTTCGTTCTGCTCTAAGTGAATGCAATATAAACAAGTGAATAATAGCCAATCAAAAAATTACAAACATACGCATATATTAACAATAATAATAACGGCCCATTATTATATACCGACCTAATATTTATCAAGTGATACTATGTTCTATCTATCACTTATTATTTTTCTGAAAGAAAATTGCTATTGATGAAATTCGTGCTTAGTCATAACATATCTTATTAAATTTAGTCTAAAAATGTAACGCAGGTTCAAATTCCAATAAATTTCTGAAAAAACTTGTCCGAAATGGCTAATTCTGAACTCAAAAAGCCCACTGTGAAATTCATTCTCGAATTCAACCTCCTACAAGTCAACATTAGTTTATCTAATCGTTATTTAAAAGTCTGCTTTTGAGTTAAATTTTTTCAGAACTAATAGAGGCTTCATCGTCCATCCTTCCTGAATTATCATATCTCTTAAAATTTATTAACACCTTTCAATCAGTAAAAAATATTTTAACTGTAATCTACCGTCTATTCAATTTTTGGAAATCTCTTTTTTAGGCCAACTGGTGCATGTAGATGTTAGGTAAAATGTTTCATTTTTTTAATTTACTGTTTACACTTATATGATTGGCACAAACACAGCTAGCAGCATTGGTGCTCCTCACTAGTTCTTATAGATCTTATGAAATGTAATGCAATCATTTGCAAGAATGGCATTATATTTTATCAAATGAATGCTAAGTTTATGGACATTAATTTAGTGCCACATTAAAATAATATACACTTTTAATGTATACAGTTCATTGGTAAAAATTTACAATTAAACATATGAAAGTTATTATTAATAGAAAATCCACATTAATACAATATGTACCCATGAATGAGTGAAGCAGTTTCTATAAAAATGGTTTCAGCGTTTTGTAACATAAAATCATCTTTGGTTACATTGGGCACAATTCCATTCAGATGATGATAACCATTGTTTGCAGAGACCGCCGCGTCTTGTTCTGAGTGTAGGCAATTAAAACAGAATCAACACATGTAAATTGCATTCAAAATCATTACACTCGTAAGAATGTTGCATAAAAAATTGCAATGAAATGTTTTTGCTATATTTGGTTCTAGTTTGAGTGACGAGCCCTGTTTATTCAAAATATAGGACAGATAGAAGAAATTAATTGCAAACAGCTGAAGGTAAATGAAGAAAGGTTGGAAGCAATCCTATCCGCAACCTATGTATTTTTTTTTAAATATTGGTCCAGCTTTGCCCACTACCCAAAATGTTAAAGGATTTTAAAAACTAAGCTCGTGAAGTACATTTTTTAGAATGACTAATTTGATCATGACTAAAATATCCCCATCAGAAACACCTGCGTATGCCTCTGGTGGTCAGTAGTTGTAATATAAGTGGTGTAGGACTTTCTTTCCATCAATAATTGTATTACGTTGAGCTGTTTTAGGAATGATTATTTTCATACTTTTGTAGCTTTATAAATTTTCACCTAATCTTTTCCTTGATAAGCACTGATGTTAATGGTTGATCAAGAAAATATTAAAAATTTTATTTTGCATTTAGGTTATATATCTGCACCCTGATATAAATTTGTTTGCTATTTAACCTGTGGGTGTATTAAGTAGCATGCATTAATGTGCTTTGCATTTTAATACAACTGTGTAATCATTGTAATTTTTATAGATTGATAGTCAGTAATTCTGATAATAGACAGTAGTAACATGTGTGACTCTGTGAAAACTCCCAGTTGCAATTGCGGAAGCTGATTATTCTCACAGAAATAATCCTCCTTTGGCTGCTCAAACGCGCTCTAACGTGGATAAAAGTCCTATACCTCTACATGACAATCATATTTGTCGGGGTCCAGCTGTTGTACTCTCACAATTGGTTTAGAATTTTAAGTAGAGCACGGTGGTTTATGATAGCAAATATACATTTCACAAATTCATTGCTTTCAATTACTATTGATAGATTGCAGGCAATTCCAAGTTATAACAATGCATCAAAAAATAAAATAATGAAAGTGATTCTGAATTTGTAGAGGAAATGAAAACTAGGAAACAACCTAACGGATATAGGCCTACAGAATACATCAAATGACAATAATAATGATGACGGGAAAATTTGAATATACCGACTTCTTTCTCGGGTGTCAACTAGGGGTCTAGAATTTTCTTGTCCCAGCCTCATTTATTCCCAGGTCGATGAAATTTTCTGGTTTTATGGCATAACTTCTATTTTGACAAAACTAGCAAAAATTATGATTAATATTCTGCAATCCATGATTTTATCACCTTCATTTTTGCTCAGAGTACCTTCGAGTTTTTGGTACCATGGGAGTAGCCGGACGTGTAGAACCCTAGTACCAACTACCAGATATGATGAATATAGAGTTTATTTTTCACCAATTAAATATTATGGCTCCAAAATTGAAAGAACTGTAGGACTATAGCTGGATTGAGAATGAATTGTAATTAATCAAATTCTATAGGGATTTTTTCAATATCAGTGATTCTTTCCCCAAATAATTTGTATCTCACGAAATAAGGAAGATATTTAAAATCTGATTTGTTTTCTCATTCCTTTGCAATTTGTGACGTGGATCTGTCACTTCCAGGAATGCTTAAACATTTTCCTGACTTATGCATTGCGAGCTTATAAGGAATTCAAAATATTTCAGGGTAGTTTTTGTTTCCATGGGCATTAGAACGCCTCATAGATGTCTCCATGCAAAAATTTTCAAAATATCTTAACCGGCTTGGATACAATTGTTCAAAAATGTGACTAAATCGATTTGTCATATAAATAGTAACACTAGTAAAAATATTGCTAACGATTGTGAAATAAATAATTAAAAAGTTTCCTGTTGATGCATTATTTATCATAAAGTTGGTGAAGTGAATTTGGAAAAAAGAGAGTTTAATCAAGATTTGCATCATGTGGCTTTCAGACATTCTGTAATTACAGGTGGACGTTTATGGGTTAATGAACAAGTTGTAGATTTGGATGTGAAAAAGTATCTAATGAGATGAAATTTTGTGTGGGTAAAGTGTCAATGTTAGATACAGCATTATTTACATTTGAAAAAGACGGACAAATAATTGACTTTATGATTAATAACGTTGATGACTTTAAGACTGTTGGCAATCAATGTGTTACAGATTCAGTTATACAGAAATTGAATCTGAAACTTAAATATAGCTTGGCTCTAAAAATTTCTACATTGTGGATACCAAATCACAAAGAACAAAGGTTCATTGAGCTTTCCCAACATAAATGCACTGATAAATTAAGCGTTCATGGCTAGTATGACAATAATTGAAGTGCAATTAGAAAACTTGTTTTGTAATCAAGCAACAATCGACCTGATGTAAGCCTTCAAATAAATTATCTACACTAAAATGCAGTAACTTAGAGTTCACTACAAAATGCAACAAAATTATAAGATATTTGAAATATTATTCTAAAATATTCACTTTGAAACAAAGTGGATAAGATATTTCCTAATGTTTATGTTTGTACGTAACAATAAGCTGAACAAAAAGGGGGAGGCTGATTTTAAGTTTCCCGAGTTACACATTAAATATGTTTTTGTAGTCCTAAATGCTTTTTGTAAATGAGTTGGAAAAACAATAAATTTGATGCTTAGGTTTTGGTTGTCCATTCATATTGATTAATAGTTAACCAAACCCAATACCAGAGGAGCGGCAGGGATGTAGGACAAAGACGAGAGGATGCAAAGATCAGTTGTTGATAGACCAGGCAGTGGTCGAGAATTTTAGAAGGAAGACTACAGGAAGGCATATGACAGCATATCACATAGGTGGGTATTGAGGATGTTAGTGGCCAATGGAGTTTCACGGAAATGGGTTGAGTTTTAGAGAGGGAGATGGGAAAGTGGCAGACTGAGATAGACGGGCACAGGTTGAGGTTTAGGCGAAGCATATTTCAAGGAGACAGCTTAGCAACACTACTGTTTGTAATTTGTAATTAGCTTAATCCCTATCACAGAAAAGTTAAAGGAGACAGGCATAGGGTATAAGATGGAGAAGAATGGTAGAGCAGTGAGTCACCTGTGGTACATGGACGACCTGAAGATGCATGCTAGTTCAAGGAAGATGTTGCAGAAGCAAGTGGAAAGATTGGAGAGGGCAAGCAGAGATTTAAGGTTAGAATTTGGATTAGGAAAGTGTGCAGCAGTGACAATGACTAGAGGTAAGTGTATGGATGGGAATGATTTAAGGACGAGCAGTGGGGATAAGATTGAGAAGTCAAAGAGTGATACAAGTACTTAGGAGTGATAGAGAAAGACCGAACAGATCATGAGGAAATGAAGACGAGACTAAGAAAAGAATACAAGAGGAGAGTAAGAAAGGCTCTACAGAAGTCAGCATTGAATGGGCAGAATAGTATAAAAACAATTAATACATGGGCGATACCAGTGTTGAGATATTCGGTAGGAATAGTTAGGTGGAACAAGAATGAACTTAGGGAGCTAGACAGGGAAACAAGGAAGATAATAGCAGCAGAGAGAGCATTAAACTTAAATAGAGATGTTGATAGGTTAGTAGTAAAGAAAGGCAGGGTAGTATATATGCAGCTTTCTCAAAATGATCAGTTTTCAATAACTTTTTACACTTTTCTATTGATTTTGATAAGAAAAAAGGCGTTTTTTTGACCAATGGCTGCCAAATCCAGAATTTCTAAAAAACGCCTTTTTTCTTATCAAAATCAATAGAAAAGTGTAAAAAGTTATTGAAAACTGATCATTTTGAGAAAGCTGCATATATACTACCCTGCTTTTCTTTACTACTTAGGTTGTACATCGCAAGGCATAAAGGAGGGAAAGGACTGCTAAGTGGAGAAGAAACTGTAGAAGGAAAAGCACTAGGGCTAAAGTAATACGTAGAAGCACAACATAGAGGATCACTAATTGAGGTCACTAAGGAGTTAAGGAAGATAAGAACTGAGAGTGAAGGAAAGACAGCATAAACGAGTAGTAGGATGGAATTAGAGAGACAAACAAGGCATTTGCAGATGGCAATGCATGGAGAATACTGGAGGAACACAGAAAAATGTGACAGAGAAAAAGCAACAAGTGGTTAAAGAAAGCAGGACTAAAAAGAGAAACAGAAGCACTGATAATGACAGCACAGGAGCAAGCAATAAGAACAAACTGTGTGAAGAAGCATATAGATAGAAGAATGGAAGTAAGTGATAAGTGTAGGCTATGTAAGAAAGAGGCAGAGCAGTAGATCATCTGATAGCAAGATGTGAGAAGTTGGCGCAGAATGAGTATAAGTTCAGGCATGACAAGGTTGGACGAGTCGTACATTGGAGCTTGAGCAAGCAGCATGGGTTAGAAGCAGGAGACAAGTGGTATGAGCACAAGCCACGGAGACATAGAAAATAATAAGGTTAAGATGCTGTGGGACTTCAACATCCAGACCAGCAACGTGATAGAAGATAGACAAGTACAGGGAGTTGGCAGAGGAAATAGAAAGGCTTTGGAAGTTAAAGAAAGTTGAAGTAGTCCTGGTAGTTTTAGGAGCACCAGGAGTAAGAAGCAAAAGAAATACCTGAAGGAGTTGGGAGTACCAAAGTGGGGAGGAGCAGTAGCACAGAAGGCAGCACTGTTAGGAACAGTTAGAGTTCTGAGGAAAGCTCTTAGACTCCCTGAGAACTGCTGAGTTCCCCAGCATGAAACTGTGAGAAGAAATGATACAATAATAATGAGGGTTTTTATTTCCAAAAAGCACTGAAATTTCAATATCACTGGGAGTTTCTTGTAATTTATGTAATCGCAAGCTGTGGGTATGAATGACTTGACGTACACTCAAAATCACCAGTTAATTGAGGATTGAATAGAATGTAATGTGGACTGCAATATTCTGCATTCATAGAAAAATCGCACTTAATAAGACTGCATGCATTATATATTTTATTCAATGTTTGCTCTGATGTGAAATAGAAAGAAGCTTTTCTAACTCAGAATTTAGCCATTACATTTCCAGAAGTTTTAATGATAGTTGAAACACATTTGTCTTATGAGATTTGTAATAGTGATGGTTATGTCACTGAAAGAAATGATCTGACAAAGAATGCTTCTGATATATTTGGTGGTGGAGTAATGATCAAAATTAAATCACCTAATTAATACTGTGTTTTCCATCATAACATTGCTGACAATTTGCTTGACATAGAAGCTTTGTGGGTAAAACTAAATATTAAAAAGTCACCAATAGGAATTAATGGGCATATGATAAGTGTATTAGATCATCCATATTGCTGCAAGAAAAATTATCATATTTGCAATTACTTAAGTGTAGTCTTAAATCATATTAATAATACTTACTCCAACTGCATGATTATTGTTGGTGGAGACTTTAATAGCGCTAATGTAAATATTCTTACAACACATACATGAAAATCAAATCTTGGACAAGATTTTTAGTAATTTCTCCCAGTTCTATGAGTCAGCTCTATTAATGCTCAGTATTTGTAAATGTATGCACTTATTTGTGTACATAAAATCCAAATATGTATGTGGAAATGCGATGATGACATCTTATTGAATGAAAAAGAAATATAATCATCATCGATGATTTCATCAATAATTTTTTCAATTTCAAGGATATGAGACTTGTATATATATATATATATATATATATATATATATATATATATATATATATATATATATATATATATATATATATAAATATATATATTATTTCCCATATGTAACCAAATTCATTACTGCTATTTGATTGTAGACAAAAGTTTTCTCCATTCTGGAAGTTTCATGAGAGAAGGAGTAATCAGGAATGTTACGTAAATTATAATTTAAATCACCTATGTTTGCCACAAAGTTACTCAGATGGTGATTTTTGTTTTATGTTTTTTTCCAAAGTTTGGTACAGCATGAATTTCATTGATCACTAAGAGATTGACTATTGCTGATAAGACATACTGCTTCACATTTAAAATTAGGAAAAATTATTTGCAAAGCATGATTTTGAATGCATTCCAAACCCGTGATTGCCCCTTAGTTATTGCGTTGCTCCAAATGGGTGAACAGCACTCTAGAATAGGACGTATTAATGATGTGTAGATTTGGATTAGATGTGATGATGGAATACCAAACCTTTTAAGAATTCGGAGGAAATGCAATATTTTTGCAGCTTTTTTAACCATGTGTATAATATTTGCATCCCATGTGAGATTGTCTTGAAATACTAATCCAAGGCGTTTAGCTGATTTACCCGCTGAATACTATCATCTTTTATTTGAAATTCAGATGGTAAGTTAAAGTTATGCAAAGGACAAATAGTAATTTCTTTTGATTTCATTAGATTAAGTTTCATAAGGATTTGCTGGCCCAGTTTTATACACTGTGAACTAACATTCCGATTCTGCAAGCTTCCCAGACTGTCAGATTGTCCACAAATTTGCCTCTGTTGTGCCAAAATCTCATTAATGAGTTAACTAAAAGTATATAAAGCCAAGGTCCAAGCTTGGTTCCTTGAGGTACTCCTGCATACAACATATTCCACAATGAAAATCTTCCACAAGGTAAACAAACTATTTGCTGATGACCAGATAAGAAACATATGATCCAGTTGCATGTATAGTTGCCAATGTTAATTTCTATCAGTCTGTTAATTAATATTGGATGACTAACTAAATCGAAAGCCTTTCTTAAGTCAATTAAAAATATTCGTATGTGTTGCCCAGCACGTTCAAAATTGATTTATCCAAATATGTGTGCTCAGAACGAGAGATTAAGTTAAAAAGGTTTCTATCAAATCATGAATTTGATGAAATTATTTATATTTTTGAAGAAAATTGTTTATGAATCACACTATTTCATGGAATTCAGATCAAGTAGACTTAAATGATTTTGAACTGGAAATTGTGTTCTTAATAGCTGGATGCATTGGTCATATATATATATATATATATATATATATATATTGTAAGGAAAACATAATTTCAAAATCAAGTGATAAATGCGAATATTCCAGTTATCTTAACGATATTAGCCGTGGAGCAGAGTTGTAGCCAGGCGGAGCTTTGAACGGACCGGGCTTGGGCTAAAAAACTAAAAATATACATCCTTTCTTTTCCATTGCAATATTACATCAACTAGTAAATTGACTATACATAAAAAGTAAATCGAGTACTACAAAATTGCAATTATCTCAAAAATTGCCTTAATAATAGCAAGCGCCAATTAATTTTATCTATCTTAAAAAATCTTATAATGATTTTCGATAACACATTTCAACTGTTCGGGCTGGGCCTGGCTTGAGTAATGGCTTAAAGGCCCGGACCGGTCAGGGATTGAAATCGCGGTCCGGTTACAAATCTGCAGTAGAGGTCTTCGAGTTCCTTTTGAAAATTATTTTCATTAGTTAAAAGAATGTTTTAAATACTTGTGCCGAATCAGGACGTTATACTACAACAATGTAAAACACACGTTAGAAGTCATTCTATTTTTGTGATTAATACATTTATTTTGGACAGTGATTGTTTAGAACATTGGTCACTATTAAGAAAGAACGCTGCGAGATGCTGCACAAATATGTAGTTTAACAACTTTCAAACAGTGTAAGAACACCTGGGAAAGACAATAAAAGGCAAGAATTTAAATTGGATACTGTTGGTCTTACCTAAGTTTCATTTAATGTATTTTGTATTTCTGTATAAAATTTCAATTTAAACAATTTTTCTTGTTTAATAAATAAATATCTGTAGATAGTCCACCAAGTTTTATTGAGCCATGCTGTATGCAATGTCATGGGTGACTTCACCAAAAGTAAACATCAATGGTTCACGACCTGGCACAGTTTTACAACAGCAATGAATGAAGAGTAAATCCCCGATCTTGTGTTTGCAGAGATTTAAATACAGTTTTGCTCAAAAGTATTGCAGCGATAAAGTATAATTAGGCTGATTACTTGGGATCAATTTGAATTATACTTTGTTTTAATAATTACAAGTACATTTACGAGATTCCTAGGACTTTAAAACATGTTCTCCACGTCATTATTAATTGGTAATGCAATATGTTTAATACTAATTGAGAGTAATTGAGATTACGTTGGTGAGCAAATGTATAGCAACACTTAATGTTAAAAAAGTTAAAAAACTAATTTGGAAACATAATTTTAACTAGGTTGATAATGTATACAAAAATAACTAAAATAGAAATATTCAGTATTTTGCTGAGTAGCATTTAGACTAGATGATAGGATCCAGTTTTCATGGTAAACAATTGTACAGTTTGAAAATTTCTTTAAAAGGGATTTTGTAAATTTTTTTTTTGATAAAGGCCCAATTTTTGGAAAATTGTCATCATTGAAAGTTTGCATTAGAAGAGAGCAAATATGGTAAATTTAATTAGGTGACTGAACCGGCCACTCTGGCAGTAACACAACTTCATTTTCATTATAAATTTCTTAGTTTGCCTGGAAGTATGGGAGGATGAAACAACCCGCATGATATTTCTTAATCTTTGAGGTAGGGGTAAAGATGCTAGCAAATTCCCCACTATTAAGTGATGAGTCCACTCAAGGCCTTCTACATAATATTATATAGAAAGCCCGAATCCAATTGAATTTTCATTCTTTCTCAAGATCAGTAACAAAATTTGAGCCTCTTCCAAACAATCCCACTGGTGTATCTTGGTTGTAATCAATTTGCTTTGCATTATGGAAATCTCAAAACTCCTTTTCGGGGGAATATGCAATTGTATTTTAGATTCAGCATTGAATATACATATATATATATATATAATTTATATATATATATATTTATATATAGATATTATCATCATTGAACAAAGAAAGTAAATTTTTTCTTGAAAATTTGTCTAAGCTTTTAAAATTAAGCAATAAGCCAATTAATGGAAATAAAAATGTATAATTCGGAAACTATTCATTACATATTTCAAAATATTTTAATTTCCTGAATTTGAAAATTTACATTTAATATTTAATAAATTATTAATCCTTAATATATTAATATGATTATTGAATATGAATATTTGAATTGCCTGTATAAGTTCAGTATTTTGGCTTTGTAAACAATATTTGGTTGAGCGAAACTTGCAATGGAGTACAAGATGTTTTTCGTTTTAATTTCATTTACGATCTGCAAATATGTTCGTAAAATGTCATCAAATTTCAAAATCTATGTTGAAAACGAATGCCCCCATGAGTACATGATTCACATGTACGCATTTTCAGGAAGTCACAACTGCGCACTGAAATGCTTGAAATCGAAAATAGCGTCAGTTTTTGTATAATAAATACCAATTACTGTAATTTATATTCCGAAGATGTTCACTCCTCTCTAATGACACATAAATATTCCAAATATTATGTTTTGGATTCAAAGACACCATATGAGGTTAAGTATCAAATTAAAACTTATTCATAAATGATTTGTCATTGAATAAATATTTAAATATATATACATGTATATTTAAATATATATATGTAGAACCAATTTTAAAAAGGTTTGGTTTTAGACATCGTTGAGTAAGTAAGCATTATTATTAAGCTAGTGGAAAATCGTTGTTATATTTTACAGCAACTGCCACAAATTATTACATAGATGATTAGTTAAAATTATTGATTAAAATGCAGATTAGAATGTATTTAGCACATTTTTAAACATAATTTTTCACAATATTGTCTTAATAAGTAAATTCATTGGAGTTGTAAGCATCTCGTTCTAAAAAATGTAGCTTTGACTATGTTATTGTATCCAAAATTAAATTGTATGCAATATAAGATTTTAGATTCCAAATAGTTATCGTTTATGGTATTACATTAACCTATAAGAATATGTCTTCTTTTACAATTTTTTGCATTGTTTTATATAACTTTCACGTGAGATGTTATTTATAATAACTAAATTTCTAATGCAAAAACTAAGCGTTATACATTGTACATTTGTAATAATTTTAGTGTGATGAAAGCATCAGGAATGTATCCAATGGAAACTGTTTATTTACATTGAACAAAAAAGGTAAAACTTCAATAATTAATATATGTATATACATTATACATATATATATATATACAGGGTGGGGCAGAGCAAGCTGCTTATTTGAATTAGCCTTCCTGAAATGTGATTTACTCCGATAACTTTAAGCAGGGGTTTAATCAAGAGAGCGAACTGTAAAATTTTGTCTTTTATTATGAGCTGCATTAATTTATTTCCTTGTTTCCTTGCAGTAGTCATGGAATGGACGAAGGTGGAACGTACTTTTGCGGTTGAGGCATATTTTTTGCTGTGGGAAATCAATCATCGCCACACAGTGTGCATTTCGTTGGCACTTGAGCGTTACACCTCGTGGCATTGTTCCAGGCGACAATCAAACGTTTCGTGGGTGATGGAGCCTGGTCGTTAAAGGACTGCAAGATCTCTGGCGAATATCGAAGGGGTGCGACAATCCATCTTGAGGTCTCCCCGCCGATCTGCCCGCAAGCATGCATCAGCTCTTGGGTTATCAGCTCGTTCTGTTAGACGGATTCTTCATCAGGAATTGAAGTTCCATCCGTACAAGTTGGCTGTCACCCAGGACTTCGATGCCCGTGAGACTATGTGTAGGACCCTTCTCGACTTGCCTGATGATATGATTGTTTTCTTCAGCGATGAGGCGACTTCCATCTTTCTGGGGCTGTGAACAAGCAGAACATGCGGTATTGGAGCGCTGAAAACCCACGACCTCTACACTCGCAACGTGTGACTGTTTGGTGTACAATATCGAGAGTTGGAATAATCGGTCCCTGGTTCTTCAAAGAAAATGAGTGGACAGTTTCGGTGAAATCTGAGTGTTACGTGAAGATGTTACTTGATTTCTTCCCGCCAAATCTGAAGAATGGTTTGGACAATGTTTGGTTCCAGCAAGATGAGGCAACTACGCATACATCAAGAGCATCCATGGTTGTCTTGAATGAAGCCTTTCTTGATTTCTTTGAGGGGCGATTTTCATTCTTCAGTGGCCAGCAAGGTCACCTGATCTTGCGCCCTGCGATTATTTCTTGTGGGGATATCTGAAGTCCATCGTGTTCGGTGACAGCTCCAAAAACCTGAAAAATCTAAAGAATAACATTCACGAAGCCGCCGCCAAGATTCCTATTGAAATATTAGAAAGAGTCAACATGAATTTCTGGAATCTACTGACAAATACATTGACAATAACGGACGTCATTTGCCTGATATCATATTAAAAACTGGCAAATTGTAATATTTACTTGTTTTTGATTATGATATTACGAAATTTATTCGTATATATTCATTACTTTTGTTATAATATACGGTTCAAATAAACAAGTTTCTCTTCTCCACCCTGTATATATATATATATATATATATAT